>PVKS010041494.1:0-15980 GCA_004027875.1 Aplodontia rufa
TTGCAGATTAGACTTCCTTTTAGCATTGCAACACCACCAAAATGCCAAGGTCAGTATTTCATTACAGTCTATATAAGTCAGGCAACTACCTTTGGTTCCTAATTTACTATTAAAATAAAAAAAAAGTCTTTAACAAGTTCAGAACAATGGGTTACTTTTCAGTAGATATTTTGGATGAATATAAAGAAAAAATACCCTCCGAATGAAGTGGAAGCCAAGACAATATAATGATAAGTAGAAAGAAAAGTTGAAAAAGAAACATGTTATTTATTATACACACAGACAATTGCCTTTTTTTGAGGTCATGTAATTTGAGAGAGATAAAAACAATAGTTTCATTCCATTTCTCAGTTAAGTTTGAACCATTAGTTAGTTTTTCGTTTCTACAGACAAAATAACACAACATGACAAAATCTAATATTTTCTGTAACTATTGTGAAAATCCATAAAAAAAGTTATTTCTGAATAAGAAATACCATTGAATCATCTTACATTTTAAATAATACTAAACATAATTTCATAAGAGAAACTTATAGGAGATTCTTTTTCTTTTCTGGAGCAGAGACAACCTTATGAGAATAGGAATTAGCTCTGTTTATTGTTGTACCTACAATAAACGTTGTTTACCATGTAGCGATTTCTTAATATATCTTTTGTTGAAGAAATGAAAAATGCACCAAGGGATTTAGGTCATGAAAAATTTTTCTTAGGTCTGATTAATCTAACCCATACAAAATCTTTTCTTATTAAGAAGTGACAGTTGCTAATAGTGCCAAGTTCAAGATTCTGCTTATAACATAGATTGAATAACGTTCTCCCAAATTGCATGTCCCCACAAATTCTCAGAATGTGAGCTTATTTGGAATTAGGGCATCTTGCACATGTAACTAGGTTAAGAGTTAGGAGATGATATCATCTTGCATTTAGGGTCCATCCTAAATTGTGATATATAAATCCAGTAACTGGATCAGAAGAGACACACAGAGAAGTGTAAGAGAAAGCCCTGTGAAGACAGAGATAGAGATCGGAGTTCTCTTTTAAACCCTGGGATGGCAGAAGCTGTAGTAGCTGGCAAAGGCAAGGAAGGGGGTCTCCTCTAGTAACTTCACAGGGTGCTGACAGTGAAGACACTTTGAGTTTGAACCTCCAGCATTGTCAGAGAAAATAACTGTTTGCCCAACAAATTTGTGTTTTTTGTTGTGATAACTCTGGAAAATCAATAAAGGTGTTAGTGCTGGAAAGGGCATTATTCTCACACTGACAATAACAGGTAAATGTTAATCAATCTGAAAATTGCTACTTTTGTTAAATTCATCAAAAGGTTGGGGTTACAAGACAACCAATAGTCCAAAATCTAGGCAAAGACAGATGATCCTGAGAAGAGAAAAGAGGTAAACATTTTATCACCTGGGACAAATAATAAGCAGGTGACATATGAATAATAATGACAATTCCATTATGTTTTTAATGATTTGCAAAGGCACATGATACTCAGTGTAAGAAAAATAGAAACAAGAGGAACAGTACTCAAGGAGAAATTGCAATGATTTTTTTTTAAAGAGAGAGGGACAGTGAAAGAGACAGAGAAAGAGAAAAACAACAACTTTATTTAGTTTTTCACGTGGCCTTTGTTGCTCCAACACTTAGTTGTGTAGGTGGTGCTGGGGTTTGAACCCGGGTGGAAACCCGCTGAGTCACCGCTCCAGCCCAAATTGCAAAGACTTTGAAAAGGTTCCTCAGTGAACTGACTGAGAGTGAAAGATCTGGGGACGGCAACAGATTTAAGACAGTTTTTTTTTTGTCTTTGGGGTTTGGAAAGGGGAGACAAGCAACAATCATTTTGGGAAATACAAGCAGCTTTTTCTGGATAATTCTCTATTATGTCTACTTAAATACTTAACAGATAGGAAAGTGGTGTAAATTTACATTGGTAGCAGAGGCTAAGAAAAAATCAAACTGAAATTCTGAAAAAAAGGAAGGAAAGGAAAATGTTCTGACCTCAGATCATTGCAGAAACCTTATTACTGGGTGAGGAACTGGATAAGTAAGATGCCGTATTTTCTAGGCAAAGGAACGTTGCAGATACATGGAAAAAATGCTAATCCAGAATAACAGACATTGACTCTCCTCCAAAGCACCACCACCACCTTCAGCCCAGCAATTGTCCAGCAATAAGCAACAGCAATCTATTCCTGAGAGGAAACAGACACATGGAGAAAACTACAAACCAGAGGCATCTTATGAACAAGACGACCCTAGAGGATTGTGAACACTGTGGAAAACTGATAATAACAATATAAATCAGAAATCTCAGAGTCAGCTCAACTGTCTAGATCAATTAAATCACTTACACTACAGGTCTACCATGAACAAGGTATAGAGAGGTAGATGTTTGCTATTCATCTCCATCTCCATTGATCTATGGAAGACTTTACCTTTCAACAACAAAAAATTTCCAAACCAGAAAGGAACAACACACTCTTAAGATCAAAGCAATTATCTGCATCAGTCCCAGATACTACCTACCAACTGGAATTATCAGACAGATGATATACAATAGTTAGGATTGATATGTTAAGTGTTTTAGTGTAAAGTTTGAACAATATGCATAGATCAGTTCATCCATCAACTTGGTGGAAAATATAAGAATCAAACATGATTATAAAAATGGAAAGCATGACACCAAAACTAAAAAATGTCATTAATTGGTTTAGCAGGACCTAATTTTAAATTCACAAAAATACAAGTTTTTAAAAGCACTCTGCTGGGGGATTAGAAGACAAACTATATCCTGTGAGAAAATATTTATACAAACTGAGTACTAAGACCTATCAGCCCAGGAGTGTCCACATGAGCAGATATCTACACATTTATAAATAGAGACTAACAAACGTTAAGAAGGGGATAGTTGTCTCAGTAGATATTGAAGAACATTTTATATGATGCTTACATGCCTCTAGCATGCTTTATGAAATACTTATCCACATACAGTATAGTAGCTGGAATCTCAAGTGAAAGAGAATTTCTGGTTTTAAAAGGAAATAAGTTGTTAGGAAATAAAGAGATAAGATCTGATTGATTGATGATATCTCTGAAACTTCAAAAACTGCTTAAAAGTATTTAATAGAAAAGTCAGTGGCATAAATGAGACAATAACCTGATTAAAAAAAACCCTCCATATAATTACATTGGTCTCAAAATTATTCAGTTGCTACCCAAAACAAGCATAGACCATTAATAAATAACATTAATAATGGCCTAAAGATACAATCACTATACTGTGATCAAATTGTGTAAAAAGAAATCATATCAGGGAGATGAAACTATATCTATTCCCTTTGAGACTATCCAAATTAAAACACATTTTACTTCAATTGATAATGGCTAATTTTAGTAATTAACAAATGTGACTCTTGGGAATGTTTCCCTTCTATCTAACTTAAATAGAGTGAGCTAATGAGAAATTAGCTCCTCTAAGTGCCTTGTAAGGTGTACTCCCCAAATTCCATGTAGATTGTTTGTTCTACTGGCATCAATAAGTGCTACATTTTAAGCTATTGTTAATTTTGTGAAACATTTCCCAATTAAAGATAAATAACTAAATGAGTAAGTATTTTATCTAATATCAGTCACATTTGCAATAGAGTGGACTTTTACCACTTCAGAAGACTGCATTTCTTTGCTTGTTTTTTATTAATGGATTAATAATCCTCACTTTGTTGTATAGTTTCCCATTATTTTTCATCTCAAAATTAAATTCGCTAATGAATTTCATAGCATTTCATTAAATGCAGCACCTAACATATAAACTACATTACTCCTTCTGCCTTAGGCATATTCCCTGCCTTTCAGCTTATGTAGGAACCATACGTAATTAGCGCTTACCTTTCCTTTTTCTTTACCCTTTTCCTTGGAATTTGATTATTCTTTTCATATCAGATATGCAATTTGTAGTAAAAAAGGCACAAAATAAACATTTGAATTAACTGTTCAAACATGGTACTAGGGGTGACTGGTCCTATGACATAAAGATCCCTTACTTCTGAAGGTTTCATCTTGACATTTTTTTTTTTTTTGGTGTTAGCTATTTTAACATTAGTTTAAGCAAATAAAAATAAGCATTTAAATTATTTGCATGAGTTTCACCATTCCATTCATTTTTATGCAATGCTAATTTTAAATGCAAATAGAGCATTCAAATAATCTGAAAAGTCACCCAAATTACACATTGTGCATTTCTTAGCTTGTCTTCAAACAACCTCCTTATGCTCTAGAAGACCAGAATTAACAAACACAAGAAAATTGAAATGAGGTAAACGGAAATTGTAAGGCATGGACTCTGCCCAGAAAGGGTTCCCTTAGCAATGATGCTCATTAGGCAAATGAGACTCTTATAGATATGTGTGTTCCCTGTCCCAGGACTCAGGGGGCGTTCTTTATAGGTCCCAAGTACTGCCATATTCCACTTGGTGACACTCTGCACCCGTACACTGTCAAGGCTGGTTATTTCCCTTGTGGCCTAGCCCACCCCATAAGCTGTGGAAGCAAGCCTGTGACTCCCCAGACTCCTAAATAGCTAGACCATAAGCGGACACGAGGATTGTTCCCACCAAGGCTGGCCAGCATCTGCTCATCATGCCAATACTACCAGCTCCCAGCAGAGAAGTACCAGCACGCACACTGATCCTGACATCCCGAGGACTCCACAGAGGTTGAGGTTAACAGCAAAATGATGAGCTACTTTCCCACAATACCCTCCCTGGACACTGCCTTGGGTGAAGGGCCCAGTGGCAGTGTGCCCATGAGTGCCAAAACCATTTTGGGGTGACCGAGAGTGAGTTAGAGGCAGTGAATTGTATGAGTTCAGTCTTCAAACCCCTGGCACATTCTCACTGTTTAGGTTAGGTCTCCCCACTTGCTGCTCCAGAAATATTCACAGTGAAATTGGTAGAAAAATAGGGTTTATTAATAGCCAGGTTGGAAGGAAGATAGGATACATTTATCATTTTTAAAATAGTCAAACTTTGAGAGGATCTGGGAGAGGACAATTTCATAAACGGGAAAAAGATTCATTAGGACAAAAGAAAAATTTCACATATTTACATGCATCAATGTCCCTAGAGACTCCTTATCAAGGCAGAAAGAATCAGGACTTCCCAGGACAGCATCTGTACCTACCTTTTAGATTAACATATGATCTTGTAAACCTAGGAGAGCAAAGGACATTTCAGAAGGCTTTCTTTAGAATTTAGGATACAAAAGAGAGAATGTTAGAATTGGGGAATAAAGTAGAGAAACAGTTGGGAGGGAAAGAGGTAGATCTAACAAAAGAAGATATCTCTTTGAGGAGGAAGTGCTTTTGTAAAAAAGAAAAAAAAGAAGTAGAAGAAAGAAAGAAAAGAAAAAAAGAAAAAGGAAAAAAAAAAAACTCCCTGAATTCTCTATTTACAATTCCAAAACAGAAAGATGATAAATATGCTATTTTGAGCCATTGTTTATTGTAATTTGTTACAACAGCAATAGAAATAGATACACTATTGATGACTGAAATACACTGTATAAACTCTTAAATGATGTTCTTATATTTTGATAGATTGATTTCTTTTTAATCTGTTTGTAATAAGAATTTGTTACATGGAAAAAAAACTTGATTCATTCCTCATTAAACAAGGAGACAAAAAATTTCAAAGAAAAGTTTTTAAGTTTAAGTTATTTAGTAAAGTTCTTTTGGCTAGTCCTGTATTTTTTCCTTAGGCATAAATCATGTCCAGTTGATCTAAAACATGGTATTCATCCATTTCACTCTTACATTATGGTGCAGTGAGCCCATTGCTTCTACATCTAAGTATTGCTCAATCAGGTTAGCATGAGCAGTGTTACTCAGCCTGCAGAAAAAGCCAATGATAAATGCTAGTAAAGACAGGTTGAAGAAGCCTTCACAATGTATCTTCAAATGTAATCACTGTCAATCACTTTTCTGTGTCTGGAATTTAGAACATAATATGAATATAACACCCTTGATTCACTTAGAGGAAGCCTAAATGGTTATGGAATAATAGTTTGCTTATTTTCTGTATCTGTAAAGCATTTTGGTTTTACTTGAATGATGGTTAATGGCTGTTCCCACAGTAATTTCATTAATTGCTCAATTTAACTTATGGGAAAAATGTAAACACACACAAAAGCTAAATTATGTGACAAAATAGCATTGGAGTTGATTTTTTCCTATCTTCAGTGAAGAATGAGCACTGTTTCTGCAGCAAGACTGAACAATATAAAAGATATTACACACATTTATTTTAATGACGTATCAACTATTAAAAACTTATAGAGACAACCAACTGATTTAGGTAGTAAATTTAAAGGGTACAGAATTTTTACAGCATAATTAGTTTAGTTTCTTTTGTGGATTTTTTATGTTTTAAAAATATGTTTCTTTTTACTGATATCAAACTCCTAGGTATCCCTCAATTTTAGCATATGAATCAATACAGGTATAGCAATACATGCTATACAGAAGTTATAATTAAAATTCAAATTGTATCAGAGGACTTCTGCTTTCCTGTTTACCATGTAAAGACCTTAGAGGTTTTTCCTGCATGCAACAACAAATACAAAGATGAACAAAGTAAAAAAAATCAATAAATCTTCTTAGATTCCTAAGAGAAGTGAGGTCATAGGGCAACTGCTATTGCGAGAGTATGGAGAGGCAATCTGGCAGACACAGGAATCAGAGTTCACTGGAGCAGACACCCACCAATAGAAATCTCTTCATGAACCAGTGTTAAGGTAGGAAAGCCAGAGCTGTAATTGACAAATTGCCTAGGGCTGAGTGTGAATAAGCATAATAGATAAAACCCAGTCAAGGGGGAAGATGCTCACATTGTCATGAATTTTACCTCCAGCAGCTCTGTCAACTTCTCAATAACTATCCTATGGGAGGGAAAATTCTGCGCTTCTACTATTAGGGGATATGATTATATATTACAATTGCCATATCCCTTGTTATGAGAATTTCTAAGTATATCCGGTTCACAGGACCCTTGATCCCTCATACTCAGCTAGAACAGGTTTTTAAATCCAACTGTTTCCTGGTGGAAAAAGTGTCACTACCTGATAAATTAGCAATGATTATTGCTCGTAATGCAAAATCATCCATTGATGTTTCATATCTCATAAAGATTTGGTGTCATGGTTTTAATGAATACTAAGTATAAAGTGACTAGCAGTCACCAGAAACCTTGCATTGCAATCTTGTTTCAGATGCATTCCTTTTCTTCTGAACTCCATTGTACAGTGTCCTTTTGAAATAGCAACTCTCATACTCTAGATTCTTAGCATTATTGGGATCTTACTGGTTTTTCTTCCTTCCAGAGCTCTAAACTGACTGTTCTGGCATATTTTTGTTATTATCATGCTAAACACTAGATCAATAATGAAAATATGACTAGTTTGGGAATGCAGGTCTAATGATAGTGAAGAAAGCACAAACTGATAATTTTATGTTATTTACTTAATCACTCTCTTTATAATTAATTCCTCTGCTATCTGTGCATCTTTTTATTAGCTTTCATACCAGGTGATTAATATAGTCACGAATTCTTCATTTATGAAAAATCTAAATATTTCTCTTATTTATTGCTATTTTTCACTGCCCTCTTTCAAACACTAACCATCAAATTTGCAGGATTTCACAATGACCTTACAGATAATGTTCTAACATTTCCCCCTAACATATGACTCATATTTGTTTCCAGGATTAAATTGTTAAAATCATGATCCTATCATTGCATCCCAATGTTAAAAAAAGGATGTCATAAAGTGTACTTAATATCTGCAAAATCCCAATAAGGGTACTTATATGTACCAAATAGTGAACTATTTTCCGAATGCAACAACTACGTAAGTTCCCCTTCCTTGTAACACCTTAATTGCTACAAGAGATGTACTGCCTTGTTCTGGAGGACCCTCATCAACTGTCCCTCTTTTTAATGGATTTGTCACCTTCCTTATTCTAATAATAGTAGTGGATCAAGTTATTATTTAAAGAGAACCTCTTCAGAAAATGCTTCACTCAATAGTCTATAGTTATATTTCTCTTTTCCATTTCCTTATCTAGCCTTATTTTTCTTAGCCTTATTTTTCTTTGTAGTATTTATAGTATTGATATATATTTATCAATATGATCTATTTCACGTATCCTCATAAGAATATAAGCTCTAACAGATCAGGGACAGGTCGTTAAACTGCTTTAAAAATACTAGAAAAATACTTTTGAGAAATAGAAAGTCTGGCGGTCCATTTTCAGAATACAATATTTAACCTTAAATGTAAAATTGGAAAGTAAGAAAGGCAGTCAGAGGGGGAACAGAGCAGAATGGAGAGTTGTGCAATAGCACCATAGCCTATAGATGTGGCAGATCCTAAGTCCATACACATGAACAGCCCCTTGAAAACCAGGAGGTGGGGGAAAGGGTCAGCCAACTAACAGAAATCTCTCTGTTAGCAAAGAGTAACCTAGGTAAAGAAGTAAGAGCTGGAACGTGTCAGAACACATTCACCCCAAGAAGGCTTTCCTGCCACAAGAAAACAAACAGAAGTGGGAACAACTAAAGGTTTATTTCTGTAAATAACCCAATTAGCCATTCATGAAGATTGTAACCCTGGGCCCTCCTGTCAGACCAAGGGGCAGTGCTGTGTTGGGGATAAAAACAGGTGGACAGGGACACCCACCCAAATGTGACAGACTTGCTTGCCAGACTTTGTTAGGAAGCGCCCTCTTCTGCAGAATTAAATTCTGCCTTGCTGAGCTGCTTCTGAGATGTATCTAATTCTTTGTGATATCCAGAATTTCTAAAATGCTCACCACTTATCATGCCATTAAATTTTTTTCTTTTCCTTAACAATGAACAGTAGTGGGGCTGAAGCACTGTCCTGGCTTGTATGAGGACACAGGTTCAAACCCCAGCATCACATATACAACCAAGTGTCAAAGCAAGGAGGGCCACATGAAAAAGTAAATAAAAAATTGATTTTCTCTTTCTCGCTCACTCCCTCTAAAAGAAAAAAAAAGTGGTAATCAATGAAAGCTTCTACTAACCAAATATTTGATACTATAAGTGTCCATATAGCATTCTATTTTAGGTTGATTGTTGGAAGATCACAGTTTGTTTCTATCATTTATTGTTATTTTCATGACTAATGGAAAAATTTGAGCATGTATGCATTATGTTCTAGTATTAAATATTGTTTTATGTTAATTTTAATGTCATAATTAGTTATATTTTCTGAAACCACATATCACATTATTCACAGACCCTACTCATTTTTATTCTGTATTTGTTACTGCTGTTCATTTGTTTTTCTCATACTCACATCAAATATTAAAAACAAATTATTGTAATGAAATGTGATGTATTTTCTGTCTTGGAAAGAAAAATAATGGATATCCTCTCAAATATTAATGAACCACATTATAACTGAATGGCAAATAAATTTAATTATGCTATTAGGTATGCTACAATTTCTGTACTACGCTTTGTTTTAATTCACTCCTGAGTACTGTTTGAGAAGACTTTTATACCTATTTATTATTAAAAATCAATATTTAGGCTACTACTGTGTTGAAAAATTAATGAATATATAGATGTACAAACACCCAAATATACCTCTAAATTAAGTGAATTTGTGCATTCTGGAATTTTTACATAGAATTTTCTGTCAATGATCTGAGGTCCCAGGTTTCAGAAGGAAATCTAATCTGGGGTAGTGTGATAATGTATGTGTGTGTGTGTGTGTCTTTTTCTCTCCACACATACACACACACACACACACACACATACACACTCTCTCCCCATTGAGGCTGGTAGCCCCCATTCTCATATCTGAAAATCCTGTCATCCGCTTCCTGGAATCTCATCATGTGGGCAAGAAATCGTTTTGACTTCTTAATCATGAAAACAGCTTACATCATTTTTTTTCAAGCCTTCTGTGCAGGTGCCAGGATTTTCTCCTCATCAACTGTGTCAGGCATGGAGCCTTATCTCATAATTGATATGCATTTTAAAATTCCTGACTAGCTATAGATGGAGACTCACATTCTATCAGATACAAAAAATCACAGCCAAGCAACACTGTAAAAACTAGTTTTATTACCTTTCCCTGCAATTACCATGTTCATTCTTTGTAACTGTTGAGATTTAACGACATTTGAACTTTCTTCGTAATACATGTTTTCAATGAGACGAGGCAGCAAAACACATGATTTATGTATTTCTAGATGTACTCATGTTATCTTCATATGCAGAGTTTTCAAGTTCTACGTTAAAGGGTGTCTATAACCTCAGTAGCACACAGATTACATGGCTTTAGAAGAAAAGACTCACAATTAGGGAAACAAAATTAGTACTGAAGATTTGTGGTCACCAAATTAATTTATGCAGTGTCTCAGGTATGTCTATAAAAATATAGTGACATTTTTCAAATGTAAAACTAAAAAACAAAAAAATCTATATTTTAGCACTTATGTTTGTTGTAATCCAATGTACAAGATATATTTTTGTGTAATTTCGTTTAAATGAGCTAAGAAGTTTATATGTAACATTTTAGATATATTTTAAATTTTACTCTATCTACATAATAAAATTCTGTTTTATCCCAGATTTTCCATGTCACAAAGATTGTTATTCATTAGGTGATCAAATGTAGAATAAGTCAAAGATACACTATTTTTTTTTTTTTCAAAGTAGTCTTTTTTGAGCTGGGGATGTGTGTCAGGGGTAAAGAGCTTGCCTGGCATGTGAAACCCTCAGTTTGATATGCAGCAGCACATACAAATAATAATAATACTAACTAAATAGTTTTTTCCATTTCCATTTTTCCCATACAGTTTTATTTCTCTCTCCCATTTTATCATTATATATTTGCATTAATTATTAAAACTTTCCAAAAAATACATTCACAATTTGTGGTCTCTAAATTCTAAACGAAATAGTGAAACAAACAAAACTTTGGTCTGATTTTTTCTGAATTATTTTGTCAATGCACCTCATGTTTATACAGTTTTATAGAGCAATAGGTACAGTGCCCGGTGAGGCGCTGCTTCCTGGTGCACAGGTAGCTGTCATTTTTTCTGTGATCTCACAGAGAAGAAAGGACAAGGTAGTTCTCCAGTCTCTTTAATAATGACACTAATCCCATCATGAAGGACCACTCCTATGACCTGACCTCCTCCCAAAGGCACCACCTCCATGCCAGCACATGGGGAATTTGCTTTCTACATATCAGTCTAGGGAGAACACAATATTGAGCACATTCTCTGTGTTTTCCTTTCAAGTGCTTTCAGATTCCAGTCCAAGGTCTGCATCAGGAGATTTAAGTGACTTAGCAAAAAGCAGAGATAAAGACCTACCATTTAATGAACATTTCTTTCTTTCTTCATTCTCTTTGTATATTTTTCTTGGTGCATTATTGTTGTACGTGATGATGGGATTAGTGTTACGTATCACACATGTATGCAATATAACAATATGATTTGGCCAATATCATTCCCCAACACTTCCTCCTCCATTTATTTTTAATCAATAACTATGCTCCTGGCTCAGTTACGATATGTCAGAGCTGCTACTGGATTTTTGCCACATTTCTTATTCTACTTTAGCTTCACCTTTACACTTTGCTCCACTGAGTGGATTCAAGCAAAAATACCATGACAATAAAGTATCTCCATTGACTTTCTTGTTTTGCTGTACCCTGATGGAGGAATGATTTTCCAGTGTGTTTTCTTACATGGCTTTTCTAGCTGGGTGCACTGGTACACCTCTGTAATCCCAGTGGCTCTGGGGGCTGAAGGAGGAGGATCACAAGTTCAAAGCTAGTATCAGCAGCGTAATGAGTCCCTAGGCAACTCAGCAAGACTCAGTCTCAAAATAAAATGTCTAAAAATGGCCTGGGCGTGTGGTTCAGTGCTTAAGCATCCCTGGGTTCAATCCCTTGCCCCCCAAAAAAAAGATACAAAAAAATTACATGGCCTTTTCTACTTCCATGTCTAAAGTCCAAACTACAAATTGTTTTGTTAAAAATATCTCACAGTTCATCATGCCATGGTTAGGATTGTGATGCAAATGGAACTCCCTTTAGCAAGCACTCTTCCTATTGCATGGTACTGCTAATTCCATTTCAGAAAGTGGCTTATGATCAGCTTCCTGACTCATCTTCTTTCTTTGTAGTACTCTGCCTTGATTTGTGCAACATGTATTCAAAACAAAGACTACATTAAATAACAATAAACAGAACAAAAGCACTTAGAATGTTTATGTAATTTCAATAATTATGAAAGTGAACACAGTGAATTACTTTACTGCTAATTGGACAGCAGTGCATGTGTATATGTCTGTCTTTATGTGTAGGCAAAACTAACTTTTCTATTATTTGCTAGTGAAAAATATATCTACAGGGGAAGAAAAAAGGATAGTTGTGCCTAGCACATTGAGTTTAATTTGAAGACCTACTTATTACATAAGAAAAATTACCTCAAATCTAAATAAAATTAGTAGTCATTTAGGGAAGCTGCCATTTTTTAAATTTTTTTATAAATTCTTTTTTTTAAGAGAAAGGGATAGTAAGAGAGAGAGAGAGAGAGAGAGAAACAATTTTTTATTTAGTTTTTCATGTGGCCTTCGTTGCTCCAAGACTTTGTTGTGGACATGGGTGCTGGGGTTTGAACTTGTGTACTTGAGCATGCTGGGCAAGTGCCATAACCACCAAGCCACACTGCAGCCCTGGAAGCTGCCATTTTGACATTTAATTTGCTTTTTAATTAACTCTGGGAAATCATCATGGTGACCGTCCTTTAACTCTCCAGGATTCAAACTGCTCCAGAATTCTGAGCATTTATTCAGCATTTCACAATTATTCCCTTTGTGCTTAATATTTCATTGACTCTGAGGATCGAAAAGTGAATAAATTCTGGTTGAAAAACCTGGACTCAAGAGGAGGTGTGTAAATATTGAGTAGTATTTAGTTGATGAGATGAAAATGTAGGGGACAGAAGTTGAAAGCTTTAACCAACTTATCCCCAAAGAGAAGAGTTGTGAGATAGAGCAGGAGTTGGGCAGCGTTAGAAACAGGTCTTAAAGGGAAGCACTGTGAGATCACAGAGAGATGCTTATCTCCTGTGAAGTGAACCTTCAATTTGGCAAACTCAGCCTGAAATCATATTGTAGAAGTTGATTTTAGAGGAAAATTTCTTTTTGGTTAAAAATATTTCTTTGGAGGGTTGGAGGGTTGGAGTGGTGTCCAGGCGGTTATGGCGCTTGCCTGGCATGCACAAGGTAGGTCCACAAGTACAAGCCCCAGCGCCATGCACACAGCAAAGCACTGGAGCAAGGAAACCACATGAGAAACTAAATAAAATTGTTCCTGTCTTTCTCTCTCTCACTGTCCCTGTCTCTTAAAAAATATATATACACATGTGTATTTGTATATATATATTTATATATGCATATATTTATATATGTATATATTTATATTATGCATACTTATGTATATGTATATATTTATGTATATTTATATATGTGTAGGTATATATTTATATATTTGTGTGTATGTGTATGTATATATATTTATATATGTGTGTGTGTGTGTGTGTGTATAAGTATATATATTTCTTTGGGGCCCAATATTGGACATACAGAATGATGTGAAAATGTGTCATGGAGAAGGACCTAGCTCATCCAATCTTTTATAGCATATCTGCTGTTTCATCTAAGAATTAAGGCATTTGCACACTCATGGAAGGCAGGTGAGAGGCACTAAAGAAAAAATAGTAATCACAGCCTGTAGGACTGACTGTGTGAGTTAAGGGACACTGAGTAAGTAAGAGGTTAACAGAATTAAGGAGGCACAACTAAAGAACTGGGAGCAGTATTCTCTCTCCTAGACCCACTCTACTTGAATTCGTCAGCGCTAACTAGTGGTAGACAAACAAACTTAGAAGTCATCAAAGAAAAACCTTCTAATCTTGGGAGTGCCTTCCATTTAACAAAGTGAAAGAGTGGATTTTAATATATCAGATCAAGGAATGTAGATAGAATTTAATAAGCTAATTTAATAAGCTAATATATTTCTAATATAGCAAGAATGGCTAAATAATGCTGTTGCCAATCTTATCTCCAAAGGACAGCTTTGTGATAGTCTTATCCACATATTTACACTTAATAAGCACAAATTGAGCTATTGCAAGACACTGCAAAGATGAAAATATGGAAAGACATGCCTCTGCCCTGCCCGCAATTTACAATTGACTTGAAAAAATGAACAAGTGTACAAACAAGACAGATGAGCGCTATTGTTTAATTGAATAGTCATTGTTTCTTTTATAGACAAATTATGCATGTTCGTATCACATTCTCAGAGGAAAATATGAACTTTCTCAGCACAGAAATTAAAAACTAAAATCTACACTACATTGTCTAAAATTAAATAGGGCTCCAAGCAAGATTGTCAGGGTAAATCTTAGTACAATAGATTTAACAATGAAATATGCAGTCTTGAACATTGAGACAAATTGAAGGTTATTTTTAACTGAATCAATATTTAAATCTAAAATTAGGTAGAATAATTCCCTTTAAAGTAATTTGAGAAAATTTCAGGGCTCCATCATTTCACATAACTTGATCATAAAAAATACCATTTTTAATATACTCAGATGCATTAAAAAATGACTCAGTGGATTTCAGAACCTCACAAATTTCTTCCCAATTATTTTTGAAAGGTTCCTGACAAATGTTTTCTCAGGAAAGAACAGCAGACTGTCTTCTTTATTTTGTTTTTTATGAGAATCTTATTTTCATCCTGCAATGAGAAGCAAATGGTAGAGCTATGATTCGAGTAAGCTACATAACACAGTTTCAGTATGCACAATTTATGATACAGCTTTCTTTAATCTGTCAAGGAATGCAGGTTACATGGTCTTTCAATAAATGACTTAGGTTTGGTTATATATATTAATGAAGTCTACCTTGACAGTTTTAAAAAGATGCCAACAATTGCTGGAGCTGAACTAGTAGGTACCGAAGACCTTAGAAACCTATTTCAAGTGTTGTACAATATTCCACTGAAATATGTTTTCCATAGAACATGAAGTCAGAAAACTAACTATGGATAAAATTAATTAGAAACGAACTATATCAAATATGACAACTCTGTGTAAGTCAACAGGTGAGCTTAAGGTAATATAAAATTTGAAATATAAATGGTAGTTTTTCAGTATTGATAAAAATTATTATTTAATGTAATATAATTTTTTCAGTTTTGAAAAAAGTTAATAAAATTTTGAAAATATATTGCTTTTAAATAGAAGACTTAATCTGTTTTGAATTATCTGCTCTCCTGTGAATATTTATATTGATCCATGTAAATCCAAATTATACAAGGCATATTTACAAATTATTAATTTATTGTATTACACAATGGTTAATTTACACAGTTTTGGTTTTAGAAGCATTTTCAGTATTTATCTAAAATATAATGTGCTTTTTTCTAAAGTTATAGTCACTTCTTTCTCACTGAATTTTTTTTCTTTTGAGCACTAGTTTTCACTTAATCTGATGATAAACTTTGTTATCATTGATTGGGCTCTTAAATATGTTCACTTCTGGAAAAAACAAACCTTTGAAATAATCTAGAAAGGCTGACGGGTAGGAAGGAAGAGGAGGAAGAGGAAGGAGAAGGGGAAGGGAAGGAGGGGAAAAGAGGAGGAACTAAAGGGGAAAGAGAAAACACTGTTGGAGAGAGGCCCTGTTAATTTCCATCTTATAACATGGGAGTAAAGCAGAGGAGACACGGGATTAGGGAATGGTTGAATGAGGGAGATCCTGGACTAGGGTCTGCCTTAACTTACTTTTTCAATATCCATCTATTCAAGAATATGTAACAACCATTCCCTCCAATATGTAAGACCATCCAATGAATAAAAAAAA
>PVKS010041495.1:0-15984 GCA_004027875.1 Aplodontia rufa
GCTGATTCTAAATCCCCTGGAAAAATACCTAGGAAAGGAATAGCAGGATCTGATTTTTGACAAAGGGGGACAAAATATTACATGGAGGAGTGACAGCCTTTTCAACAAATGGTGCTGGACAAACTGGACAGCCACTTGCAAAAAGTTGAAATTGGACCCGTATCTTTCTCCTTGCACTAGAATCAAATCAAAATGGATCAAGGAGCTGGGAATGAAACCAGCTACCTTGCAAATGATGGAAGACAAATTAGGTCCAACACTTCAGCATTTGGGAGTAGGCAAAGACTTTCTCAACATGTCTCCTAAAGTGAAGGAATGGGATGCCATAAAGCTAAAAAGCTTTTGCTCTCTTTCTTCTTTTGATTTTATCACAACATTTGTATCTCTAAAAATATATTTTTAAGTTTTGAATGTTTTGAAATTTAGATGAATTGTTATTCTGTGAGTATCATTTTTTGTAATTGCTTTTTTCATTCACCTTTATGTTCCTATCATTCATCCACATTTTTACCTTAATTATAATCATTTCTTTTCAATGCTTTATTTCATTATAAGATTGTATGCTATGTATCCATGATGCTACACTTATGCTATAGATATTTGGTTTTCCACTATTTACTAATCACAAACAATTCTGTTGTGAACAATTTTTTAATGCTTATTCATATAAATGTATAAGAGTTTCAGTGGTAAATATTCCTACGATTGATATTTCTGGGTTGTAAGGAGTGAATACCACCAACATTATTCAATGAACTAAAATTTTTTTCTAAGGTAATTCTATGAATGTTCAGTAATGTCAGCTGAGTATAAGTAACTCAGTTGATCCATGTGTCTTTGCCAGTACTGATATGGTCACGAAAAGGTATAAAATGATCTGTCACTATAGTTTTGTTCACTTATCTTTCTGTGAACACTCACGAGATGCAGCATATTTTCATTGGGGTTTCCTTTTCCATAGTATCTATTTTAGGTCTTTAGCTCATTTTTTTCTACGGGGTGGTTGTTATGGGCTGAATTTATACATTGAAGTCTTAACCTCTAGTAGCTCAGAATGTGACTATTTTTTTGTAGGTAGGCTCTCTAAGATGGTTAATTAAGTTAAAATGAGGTGAGTAGTGCGGGACATAATTCAATATAACTGGTATACTTATAAAAAGTGGAGATTTGAACATGGACAAAAGGAAATACAGAAGAAAGATGATTCAAGAACCCAGAAAGAAGATGACCACCCTCCTTTCCTACCCAGGAGGGAAGCTTCAGATGAAGCCAGCCCTGCCAGCACCTTGATCTTGGACTTCTATTCTACAGAATTGTGAGAAAATAGCTTTCTGTTGTTTAAGACACCCAGTCTGTACCCAGTGGTACTTCACTATGACATCCTAGAGAAGACTATTTTAACAAATTCCTGTATGATTGGTACTTGCTGTGCTTATTTAAGGAATCATCTATGTTCAAAAGTCATGAAAATGCCCTCTCATATTCTACTTCTAAAAGATTTTAGGGGTTGTTTGTATGGCAGCTGGGGGTGTGGCTCAGTGGTGGAGTGCTTGCCTAATATACATAAAGCCTTAGGTTTGATGCTTATCACTGCAAAAAATAAAAAGTTTTTAGTTTTGCTTTTCATGTCTAATTCTTTAAATCAATTGTAGCTAATTTGTGTAGGTGGTGGGTTTGTGTGTATTTTTCTTACTGTAAGAAAAACCCATGATTAGAATATAACTTAGAAAAAACATCCATCCTTTCTTCAATGAAGTTTCCATATATTTGTGAATTTAACTTTGCTTTCTATTTCATAATACCATGTAGTTTTAAGTAGGATAGCCTAATAATACTTCTTGACATTCGATAAAATAGTTACTTTTACTTAGTTTATTTTTTATGGGCTCTATTCTTAAATATTTATTGTTCCAAATTTAACATATTCTGATTAAGATCATATTGAGCTTATAGTTCTATCTTTGGGAAACTTGATATCTTTTAGATATAGTATCCAATCTTTCTGCAGCTACACTATTGCCTGAGACTTTCACCGTTTTAAGCGACAGAAGTCAATGACTCTTGAATCAGGATGCCTGTCTTAAGCAATCATCTCATTTTGGTGACTCAGCAGGCTGATTGCTTGGCGGAAAGTAAATCCTAAGTAATGCACTTTGGCCATTCACAGGCATTTCAGGATCACCTTTCACAGGGAAATTTTTATTTTTGGAGTAAGAAAGCTGTCCAATTAAGTTTTCATCCATCTTGAATTTTTAATGCTATTTTCCTTAGATATACCAGATGTATTTTTTGTGTTAGACTTTTAATTTGGGGATTCTGGGATATGCATATGGGCACCAGGGCAAGGTGGTTTCCTTTTTCCCCAAAAATACATCAAACACAAATACATATCAGTAAAACAGTAGAATGTCTTTTGCATCATGAGAAAAGATTTCACAGGTTTTTAAGCCTCAGGATCCATATTAGCAACAATTGGTCTTCAGCCCAGGTTGCCACACACAGATGCAAACACACATACATGTTTTTATATGTATATAATACATACATTTTACTCTATTTATTTTGATGTTTTTTGCATATCACATGCACAGTAAATATGGCAACAAATATTTATTATTAAAAATTTAGATCACGTATGTATTTGTATATGTGTGTGTGCGTGTGTGTGTGTATGCATGTATATGTATATGCCATAAACTGAGTGAGTGACTTAAAACAACAGAAATGTATTCCTCACAGTTCCCGAGACTGGGAAGTCCAAGATGGGAATGCCAGAATGGTCAAGTTCTGGTAAGGCCTTTCTTTCTGGCCTACAGATGGTCGTCTGCTGGCCATGTCCTCATGACAGAAAGAGACAGAAACTCTCTGGTGTCTCTTTTAATAAGGGGACTAGTTCCATTTTGAGGGTCCTACCTTCATGACCTCATCTGAACCAGACTACTTCCCGAAGACCCCATCTCTCTAAATACCATTATATCAAGGGTGGAACTTCCACATATGAATTTTGAGGAGACGCAATTCACTCCATAGCAGATGGTTACTGCAGTTAGCCTATTTTCTTGAAATGGAAGTAGAGGTTAGGAGAGTTAAGTACCCATATTTGAGGTCACATGTTAGTAAGGGCAGAAACTTCATTTTAATGCAGGTCATCTGCCTCCAGGTCATCACCTCTAGGTGATGCTGCTTCACTTGGAAAATAGCAGCATGGCAACAGCTGACAGTGCAAAGAATTAACTGTGTCCTTTGACTCTGAAGTCTCTAAATTTCTCTGGCCAGCTTTCCATATACCTTAAAAAGAGAAAGTGATATAAACAATAAAGAAAAACCTAGATCTCCCCCTGAATTCTACATTCTCAGTTCTAGTAGTACTTACTGTCTCCACCCTGAAGTTTGTCCTTCTTTTCCCATCCCCTTCTTCTCACCATCCTTGTTTTCTCTTTGGAATTGATGACTCCAATGACCACTTCTTGTTTCCTTATATTTGACTAATTTACTGATGGGTAGTGAAAGAACATTGAGAATTTTCACTATAAATATAATACTAAGTAAATATGAAACATGGATTCTATAATAATTATAGATTTTTTTCTTTTTATGCTTATTTATTTTCTGGAATAGATGATATAGGCATCAGATATTGGAAGTCAAATTCTAAAAGAAAATTAAGTGAAAATAAGCTTCTCTCTTGTCATCTGTCTCCCAACTACCTATTCACTCTGTGGAAGGAAGCAATTTGACCATATTATGCAATATATTGGAATGTAGAAGGAATAAATTTATCATTTTGTGAAATAGTTTGCTACTTTCAAATGCTTAATTTTTTATCTGATTTAAACATTTTACTCTATTTATTTTGTTTTTTTTGCATACCTCATGCACAGTAAATATGGCAACAAATGTTTATTATTAAAATTTTAGATCATTGTAAGTAATATATGGTCTTGTATTTATTTTAGTAGGTGCCTAGTATTATTTCATCATAAATCTTTTTCAAATTAAAGAAGTAAACTGAAGTGCAATTATTGGTCTATTAGATTACAACAGAATGTGTATTTTGTGAAAATAATTATAAAATCCTAAAATAATAAGTTTTAGAGAATCTCAGAATAAATAACTGTATAGGTAGGCTATAAATTATATAGTAGTGTAATTGCTACTTTCAAATTATAAGGGGTTGTTTCAGTTTTATGACATTCTAACTAACACAAAGCATCTATACTAAAGAACATAATTGGTAGCCTAATATTAACCCTTATAAATCATTAAATATATTAAATGTATTTAATATTTATTTATATTCAGGAATTCAACTATGTCAAACTTTGTAAGTATTAAAACTTAACTAGAATACAATTGGATTGGGAACCAATGAATCCCAAGTAGAAAAACAAACAGAAAGAGAGAGATTTATACTGTCACATCATAGTCAAACAGTTGAATGCCTAAGCAAGAGAAAAATACTGGTTAGATACAGAGTAAAGCACTACCATTAGCAGCTGACTTCTCATATGAAACAATGGGACCATAAGGTTCTAGAAATATATATTCAAAGTGCCAACAGGAAAAAACTGTCAGTGAAGAGATCCATATCCTGTGATATTTTTCTTCAAAAGTGAAAATGAGATGAGATTAACTCTCAGTAAGACCTGTGCTGATGTTTCCATGACCTCTGAATGGCAATTGCCTCTAATTAGCATTGCCACCTAGAGGAGGAGCAATCCTAGCAACTAAAGGCCACCCAAGATGGCTGGAGCAAGGGGAGCACTCTGTGTCAGGGAAAATACCATTGGTGTATCTGGCTTCCTAAGAGAGTAATTGCATTACAAGAAATACTATAGGAGCCAGGCAGGATGGCCTACACTTGGGTTAGATTTTTCTAGGAGCTGGAGATGTAGTTTCTTAAAAATGTTAAACATACGTTTATAATTCAACTCAGCAATTCTAAATTATCTATGAAAAAGAAATGGAAACATATGGCCACTCAAAGACTTGTACATACATGTTTATGGCCACATTATTCATTGTTCCCAGTTGAAAACCTGAGAACAAACCAAATATCCATGAACTAGTGAATGGATATACATAATATAGAGTATCTTTCCCAATGAGTACCACTGAGTAATAAAAATGAGTGAGTCATCAATACATAAAACAAACATGGATAAAACTGAAAAACATTTGCCGAAGTGAAATAAACCAGCCACAAAAGACATATATAGTTGATTTATATTTATATACAATTTATATACAATTTCTAGAAAAGGCAAAACCATAGAGACAGAAAGCAGGTTAGCAGTTACAAAAGACTGGTGGTTGGACTTGAGATTGTTTGCAGACTACATATATACTTTTGAGGATGATGGAAGTGTATTAGAATGCATTGTGAAGATAGTTGCAGAATGATGACCAGTTTATTGAAAATCTTTACATTTTGCATTTAAAATGGGAAATTTTTATGATGTATAAATTTTATGGCATATAAATTATAACTCGATAAATTCTTTTAAAAATAAACTACAATGATGTATGGATAGATGAATAGACTTGTGATAAAATTAGTATAATAAAATATTAATATGGGCTGGGGATTTAGCTCAGTGGTAGAATGCTTGCCTCGCATGAACAAGGCCCTGGATTTGATCTCTAGTACCACACACACTCACATATAAAGTTATTGAAGACTCTGATAAGTTTTACAATAAAATTATTTTAAAAAAGAAAAACATAAAAAGGCTCTTCCTTTTTCAATTCAAATTTTATGTTTTCTAGTTTTCTCCTTGAAATCATATCTTCATTCCACTTACCATATTTACCTTAGTAAGCATTTTTAATTGAATAAATTCATCAACCATCATATTTCTCTGCAATAAAAATTTACATATACATTTAAAATTTTAAATGGCCATATGTATAAATATTAAAAATGTTTCCTGGTTTGATTATGAACACAAACTAAATATGTTTATTATAAATACAATGAGACACATAGGGTTATGGATAATGTGGATTCTAGAGTCAGACTGTCCAGTTTCAAAATCCAGCTCTGTCTGACTGTATCACCCTGGGAAATTTTCTTAACTTCTCTGTACATCTCTGCCTTAGCTGTAAATGGGGTAAAAATAATATCTAGCTCAGAAATACAGGAATTCAAAGAGTCAAAATGTATACAGCAATATTGACAGTAATAACCTATATGTGTTTGATACTATTCTCATATTGATACTCATATGTAGAGGTTAAAATTTCATTGAAAGTGTATGATGAATATCAGTTATTGGTAGAATGAGGTCAGCATCCATGCTATCCCAGTTTCTCTTGCGATACTGCAGAGCCACTTTTTAAAAAATCAGTAGATGGGAATGAAAGAAGGTTTATTTCCTTAATATATAACAAAATCACTTAATTTGAGTTCCACACCAAAAAAAGTTACTTACCAGTTTTGCATCATCTATTTCTTTTTTTAGAGAAAAGGACAGTGAGAGAGAGAGAGACAGAGAGAATCAATTTTTATTGAGTTTTTCACATGGCTTTCATTGCTTTGACACTTAGTTGTGTATACAGGTTGCTGGGGTTTGAACCCGTGTACTTGCGCATGCTGGGCAAGTGCTGTAACCGCAGAGCCACTGCTCCAGCCCCTACATCATCTATTTTTAATAATCTTTCACTGAATCACCTGATTCGGTTTTATTGAAAACAAGGACTTAGGGATCACCTGACCTGCAAAAGGGTGTTTTCCTTGGTCGTTGCAGATGTTTTCCCTTACAACTGTGACACCAGTTTTTGAGTATTTATCGGTTTGTGTCTCAGGAGGGCTTTTGCCCTCCAAGACAGTGGATCTTTGTGATTTTTTTGCGAGAAGGAAGAAATCTGCCTTCCTTTTAAGTGGTAGAAATAGCTATTGGGGGAAGAGAAACAGTACAATACTTGGACTGCTGACCTTTTCAGGAAAATCAACTTCAGAAAACAACACACATAGAAATTCTCTGTATGGGGCCTGAGGACAAGAGCTCCACTTTAAAGAACTGGCTTTAGGGGCTCTCTTTTCTGTCTAGTGCTAGTGTTTGAACCAACAATAATATGTCATACCCAGCATCTGCCAACCTCAGTTCTCTATTCTTGTCCCAATCATGTGTGGGTGCTCAGAGGGGTCCTATGAAGAAACAGTAAAATATAGAATTGAGAAAACAATAATTGCTATTATGACTGAACATATAATGTGGATTAAATTTTTTTCTTCAAGGTTTAACCTATTTGGACATTTTCATATAAAAAGTAGTTTTCAAACACAATATGATCCTTCAGTGTGTTTCCATTGTAAAATGAAACATCCCTTCATGTTTCGGATTCTCTCCCATAGAGATTGTGTTGTTCTGTCTTACCTCTTCATGGAAAACATTTCTTTCTCAGGAAAGAAACAGTAGCTGAGATGAACACAAGAAATGGGACAGCTTGATAGTGACTGTGGGAGCACCTTGCTGTGGGCATGAAGAAATTCAACAGTATTTTCTTCTTGCCTCACTTCTAGACCTAAAATTGCCAAGTATTTCCCATGTGTTCTCCAGCTCTTCCATTAGTCTCCCTCATCATAGCTGTGTTATAAACATGATGTCTTTTGCAATTTATAGTTTGAGTTTGAAAAAAGTTATCAATATCTTAACTCAATGCATTTTTTGGCATAAGAACTTGCAGTAGAAAGCAACACGTTTTCAATAGTTTGAGGGAATAGAAAGCAACATTTTGAACCAGCATCATTGGGTCTCTCAGTCAGGCTCTTTATATAAGAGTGCGGTTGTAATGGCAGCAGCTGTTAGAGAAAGAGCAATAGGCAAGCTAATTGGTTCACTGCAGGGAGCACTTCCTGGTGCCAAATGACTTACAAGGGATTCGCTTGTCCTAACAGTCCTAAAGATTTTCTTCAGACCCTGACAACATGGTGCAGGATGTGTTTGGAGGAGCTGAGTCTGGAAACCAGTGAGCTTTGTGGCAGCTGCTGTTTGAAGAATGTTGTTGAATAGAATCAATGGGAACAGAAACCAACTATAAAATCTGCCTGCATCTCGGAAGAAAGTATGCTCATAAACACTAGACCACTGCAAAGCCTTTCCTGTTTGGCGCACATTTGCAATAACTACCTCTTTTGGCTGATTGTGTCTTACTCGATCAGCCAAAAGATCAGTGTTGAAAACGAACCACTTTACGCTTGTTCAAGATAACTTGTCTCATGCTCTAAGTTTCTATGCATAATTTTCTTTACATACATTCTCACAGGATGGTGAAGCATCTGGATAACATTTTATGCTTTTCATTGCATTTTCTTTATGTTATATCATGTATCATTGCAACCCTAGGAAACCTATCTTATAGGTCAACATAAGATAACATTGAGTTATTATTTTTTACATGAGAGACTTAACAGCATTTTAAAAAATTAAAGCAGCATTTATAAAGCAGACACAAAGCTGGAAGAGTATCACCTATGTCATCCAGTCATGAATGGTTCCATTGGCACCAAGCAGTTGAATTCAGAATGAAGGGTAGAGAATGGACAAACAGGCTCAGCCCAGGAGTGTGTCAGAGTGGGAGGATGTTTCTGATTTCTTTTCTGTGTTGCTTCTTCTTTTTTGGACATCCATGAAATCCTTCTTTCTTGCATCAGAACTTTTTTTTCTGCTGCACTGTATTTTAAAAGCATTTCAAAACATGATAGCTGTGCATGGAAATACATTATTCTATCTTTATTCAACTCTCTTTGATGTGGAAATATTTTTCCCCTTTTTTCTTTTTCACTCTCCTCCCCTATATTATTTTTTCTTGATCTGCCAATTACTCCAAATGTTTTACAAAACTTATTTAATGTTTGCACAGCCCTAGAAGGTTACTGCTATTATCATTATTGTAATTCTTTCTCCCATTTACAGAAGAGAAAGAGGCTGAGAGGTAAAACATGTCAAAGGTCGCTCAGTTCAGAAAGGGTTCAGACTCCTCCGAGTCCAGGTGCTTTGACTTCATAGAACATCACCACATGTTCTTAAAAAACACACTATGAAATGGCTTCTTTAAACTTTGAAATGTTTCTCTGCATTTGAAACTTCATACTTATATTTTCTCTCTATAGATGGAATAGAAAGTAATAGCCTTTGTTATTTTATGCAAAAAGAAACAAAGCAGTGATTTCTTCTCTTCCTTCTTTTGTAGCTCAATGCTTGTTCAGTATCCTTACTTGCTGATTTTACACCTAGTTCTACAACTAGTCTGAAAGAATGTGCACTTAGCAGAAACAGTACTTCCTTTTATTTCCCTATTTGAAAGGGAAATAAATAGTTTATTCAGGAGAAAACTAAAATAACATTTTGTTTTTACTTGGTCCTAAAGACCAAGGTTCTAAACATTTTGCATGTATACTTTTTAAAAATAGATTATTTCTCCTATTATATGTATCTCAAAAAAAAGTGTTAAGAGAATATATTCTGGATTTATCTTTGGACTCTTGTGATTCTTTTTCCAATGAAAGTATTTTTTCTTTGGATTTTATTGAATAAATCAAAGTCCTTCAGAGGACCCACTATTCCTGGATGCTCTAGCTCTGATTGGAAAATTCTTATATACACTCTAAATTATCTTACTGTGCATTTTAGATAATATATCTAAAATAATTGTGGGGAAGTACTTTTAGAGCATGATTCCTTATCATTCCATTGGTGAGCTTAGAGGGTCACATCCCAATTGTCTTTAAAATTTGTTTGTTTGCCAAAGTTCCAGGAAACCTCTGAAATGTTAAGGGAATTGCCTTAGAAATCTCTAATTACTTCCAATAAAGTCATTTATTTTGTGATTTTCATTGATCATGATCGGTAGCTTCTCTGTGTTTCATGTGAATTTATTTACTTAGTAAATGAAATTTTCAGTTTGTGGAGTGTTTCCTTTTACAATAGTTCCTCCCAGCATTATTCCTTATTCTTTCATTCATTTATTAATTAAATTCACACTGTGTCCAAGTCAACCCATGTCCCCTCAAACTAAGTACAATGGACCAACAACAAACTTATTATGGTCCTCTGCAGTTCTGCATGGTAACCTCACCACTCTTTATAGGTTATGTATTTGTACATTATCTCGATAACTAGACTGAAAGCTCAGGAGGCCAGGGTTCTGCAGGATTCCTAACACAGGATCTCAAAATGTGAATAAATGCATCTCTATGGCCCCTTACAGTGTGTACTACCTAACTGAGGTTCATTTTATATCTGTTGCAAGCAAGCAAATACCATGAATTCAAGTACTTCAGGGATAGAAAATAAAAAATAAATACATGATTACTACCTTTAGGAAGTTAACAGTTCAGCAGAGGAAAAAGGAGTATCCAGTCACACTTCTTTGTGACATGCCATGGGATACGGAGAGGAGGCAAAAGAGTGGGTAGCAGGAAAGGAAGAGTTCTCAGGGGAGGTGGGACTTGGGGGAGGATTTGTAGGGAGAGAACATTTCAAGATTAGCTAAATAACAAGACCAGCAAGAAACGTGAGGAAGAACATATAATACAGAGACCAATCCAAGGATAACATGAAGCCCTGGGAAAATTTCCCAATCGTTGTGCATGCTTCCACTGCTTCTCTCTTTTGGCACTAAAAACAAGTGCTTTGCTTAATGTCAGCAGGTGAAGGGCTGGTTAGACTAGGGCCATTGGAAACCTGTGACAAGGAAATGTTTTCAAAAAGAGTAAGGACAGCACTGGGAGATATAGTAGAGATCTGAACCACGGCCCTGTAGCACAGGATGACCAGGCTGGAGAGCAGAGGAGGGTAAGACTTATGCAGAGAACACAAGAAAGAGATGCTAAAAGAAATTATGTAAATTGCTAGCAAGGCCTGTTCTACAAGAAGACAAGAAATCCTATGAGCCAAGTAGCAACTACATTTTCCATGAACCTCACCATGTAATTTAGGCTGGGCACAAAAAAGCCAAGAAGGATCTCTACCATGCCTGCTATGGATTGAAGCCCTTTAGGTTTGGAGTGATGTGCATAGGTAGCTGATTTTGAATCATTGTTGTAAAACCAGGACGTCCTAGAATAATGCCAAGATATACTTTATTTTGGAGCATTTAGTCTTGTGCCAAGTATTTTTTTTAATTCCTTATAGGACCCAAGATGGCCCTAGGTGTAGCTATGTTATCCACTCAAGAACAGGAATAGGATGAGTTTCAGCCATCACAATTCCCATTCAGAGGATTTCCCTCTTCATTGTTCCTTCCTTACATCACAAATCATAAATAAAGTTCTGTCCTTTAGTTTCAATTTCCCTTACTCTATTCTTTACTTGTCACAATTTACAAAAAAAGACAGATTTAACAAAAACAAAGCTCTATCAACATGAGAGAGAGAGAGAGAGAGAGAGAAACAGAGAAAGACAAGATCACAAAAGATCCTCTCCATGACACATTATAATTAAAGTGCCTAAGATACAGAGCAAGGATAGAAGTTTGAAAGCCTCAAGAGAAAAAAGTCAGGTCCCATTTAGAGACTAGCCAATCAGAATCACTTATGATTTCTCAGCACAAACTCTAAAAGCCAGAAGGCCTTGGAAGGATATGTTCAAAGTATTAAAAGAAAATAACTGTCAACCAAGACTGCTATATCCAGCAAAGCTATCCTTCAGAATTGAAAAAGAAATAAAAAATCTTCCATTACAAGCAGAAACTAAAAGAATTCAAAGAATTCATGACTACTAAACTGACATAGAGCTTACTTAAAGAAATACTCTACACAGATGAAATAAAAAGCAAACCTCAGAGCTCACAAACAAACAGATTTCATTTTAAGAGTAGTCAAGCAAATGAAAACAGGATTAAAGATTATCAATAAATCAAAATGACAAAAATTAATAAGCATCTCTCTGTAATAGTATTGAACGTGGTCTCAACTCTCCAGTTAAAAGATAAAGACTGGACTGGAGAAGTGGCTCAGCAGTAGCACTCTTGCCTGTCATGTTTGGGGATCCAGGATCGAACCCCAACACCACATATACACCTAAGTTTCAGAAAAAAAAACCAGTTGAAAAAAATAAATAAAATTGCCTCTCTTTCTCTCTTAAAAAAAAGATATAGGCTGGCAGAATGGATTAAAATACAAGACCCTACCATATATTTTTTGCAAGAGATGCATGTTATAGGCAAAGACAGCCACAGGCTGAAAGTGAATGGATGAAAATTGATAAATATGTAAATGGAGCCCCCCAAAAAACAGGTGGAACTACTCTCATATGTGACAAAGCAGATATGAGAGTAATTAAACAGTAAATTAAACAGAAGAGACAAAGAAGGTCGCTTCACACTGGTAAAGAGAACAATCCAACAAGAAGATATGTATGACAATAATAAATACTTATGTCCCAAATGTGGGTAAACTAATTACATAAAAACACAATACTCAAACTGAAGCTTCAGATAGACTCCAGTAAAATAATTATGAGTGATTTCAACACACTTCTCTCACTATTAGATAGGCCATCCAGATAATAACTCAGTAAAGACTCTATGACCTGAAAAGTGTCAGAAATCAAATGGACTTAGCAGACATCTACAAGATATTTCATCTAACAACAACTGAATACAATTTCTTCTCAGCAACATATGAAGCTTTCTTCAAAATAGACCATGATTTAGGCCACAATGCAACTCTTAGCAAATTAAAAAAAAAGATATAATTCCTTGCATCTTTTCAGATCACAGTGGAATAAAATTAGAAATCGTCATGACAAAACCCTGCAGATACTATACAAACACATCAAAATTGAATAATGAGCTTTTGAATGATAAGTGAATGATAGAAGAAATAAAGGGAGAAATTTTAAAACTTCTTAGACTCAAATGAAAATAGAGATACAATATACCAGAACCTCTGGGACACTATGAAGGCAATCATAAGAGGAAAGTTTATAGCTATGAGTGCCTACATAAGAAAACCAGAAAGATCCCAAATAAACAACCTAATGATGTATCTCAAAGTACTAGAAAAATGAAAACCAAACCAATTCCAAAACCAAAAAAGGGAAGGAAATAATGAAGGTCAGATTTGAAATCAATGAACTTGAGAATTTAAAAGAAATACAAAGGATCAATGAAACAGAGTTGGTTCTTTGAAAAGATAAACAAGAGTGATAAGCCCTTAGCCAAACTAATCAATAGAGAGAGAGAGAGAGAGAGAGAAGACCCAAATTAAAAAGGAGAAATCACCACAGACATCTCAGAAATCCAGCAGATAATGGAAGGCTATTTTGAAAACTTCTACTCCATTAAATTGTAAAACTGAGAATAAATGGATACATTTGTAGACAATAAGATCTGCCAAAACTGAATCAAGAGAACATAGAAAATCTAAACAGACCAATAACTTGTAATGAGATAGAACTAGTAATAAAAGCCTTCCAACAAAGAAAATCCCAGAAACAGATGGATTCTCAGCTGAATTCTACCACCTTTAAAGAAAAACCAATACCAATACTCCTCAAAGTATACCATGAAATAGGAAGGGATGGAACACTCCCCAATTCATTCTATGAGGCCAGTATTACACTCACACCAAAACCAGATAAGGACACATTAAGGAAAGAAAATCTCAGACCAATATTCCCTGATGAACTTAGCTGCAAAAATATTTAATAAAATATTAGCAAATCATGTTCAACGGTATATTAAGTATATTGTGAATCATGACCAAGTTGGTTTTATCCCACAGATGCAAGTATGATTCAACATACACAAATCAATAAGTGTAATTCACTATATAAATAAAAGACAAAAATCACTTAGTTGTCTCAATAGATGCAAAGAAAGCCTTTTGATGACAAAATTCAGCATGCATTCATGATAAAAGCACTGAAGAAATTAGGGTTATATGAAACCTACCTCAACACCATGAAGGCTGCATAAGAAAAACCCAAAGCCAACCTCATAATACATGAGGAAAAATTGAAAGCATTTTCTTTAAAATCTGGGACAAGACAAGGATGTCCACTCTCAGCACTCCTATTTCATAAGTGTTAAACATTCTAGCCAGAGCATTTAGACAAGAGAAGGAAATGAAAGGGATAAAAACAGGAAAAGAAGAAGTCAAATTATCAGTGTTTGCAGATGACAGGATCCTATACCTAAAAGATTAAAAAAAAATCCACCAAAAGACTACTAGAGTGAATAAATTTAGCAAAGTAGCAGATTACAAAATCAATATACAAAATCAATAGCTTTCCTATATAGAAACAAAGCATTTTCTGAGAAAGAAGTAAGGAAAAAAATTCAATTCACAGTAACCTAAAAAAAAATCACCTTACAATAAATCTAACCAAGAAGGTGATAGACTTCTACAATAAAAACTAAAGAACATTGAAGAAAGAAATTGAATAATATCTCAGAAGATGAAAAGACCTCCTATATTCATGGATAAGCAAAATTAATATTGTTAAAATGACAATGCTACCAAAAGTGATATATATTCAATGAAATCCCCATCAAAATACCAACGATATTCTTCACAGAACTGGAAAAAACTTTCCTAAAATTCATTTGGAAGAATAAAAGACTCAGAATAACCAAAGCAATTCTAAGTCAAAAAAATCAATGCTGGAAGCATCACAATGTCTGACTTCAAATTTTATTACAGAGCTATAGTAACAAAAATTTCATGGTGCTGGCATATAAACAGACACACAGAGCAGTGATACAGAATAGAAGACACAGAGACAAACCCACATCTCTATAGCCATCTGATCCTTGGAAAAGTTGCCAAAAACACACAATGGTGAAAAGACAGCCTTTTTAACAAATGGTAAAGGGATAACTCTGTGTAGAGAAGAATGAAACTAGACCCTTAAGTCTCACTCTGCACAAAAGTCAACTCAAAATGAATCAAAGACCTAGAAATTAGACCAGAAACTATGTAACTCCTAGAGGAACATGTAGGGTCAAAACTCCAGCCTATAGGCACAGGCAATGGCTTTCTCAACAGAACACCTAAAGCTCAGGAAATAATTCCAAGAGTTAATAAACGCAAAGGCATCAAATTAAAAAGTATCTTCAAAGCAAGGGAAACAATTAGGAATGCAAAGACAGAACCTAAAAATGTGAGAAAATCTTTGCTCGCTACTCTTCTGACAGAGTAGTAATATCTAGAATATATAAAGAACTCAAAAAACTTAACACCAAAACTTCAAATAACCCAATTAATAAATGGGCAAACGAATTAAGCAGACACTTCTCAAAAGAAGACATACAAATGACCAACAGATAAATGAAAAATGTTCAACATCGTTAACAATCAGGGAAATGTGAATGAAAACCACCCATCTCACACCAGTCAGAATGTCAGTCATCACGAATACAAAAAGCAATAAATGCTAGAGAGGATGGAGAGAGGAAGGAACACTTTTACATGGTTGGTGGGATTGTAATTTAGTACAACCACAGTGGATATCAGTAGGAAGATTCCTCAAAAGCCTAGGTATGGAACCACCTTATGATCCAGCTCTTCCACTCCTCAGTATTTATACTAAAGAAATAAACTCATCACACTACATTGATATACACATACCCATGTTAATAGAAGCACAATTCATAATAGCCCAATTATGAAACCAGCCTAGATGCCCATCAAAAGATAAAGGAAATGTGATATATATACACACACACACACATATATATATATATATATATATTCATATACATACATACATACATACATAATGGAGTTTTAATTAGACATAAAGAAAAATTAAATCATGGCATTTATAGGGAAATGGATGGAACTAGAGACCATTATATTAAGTGATATAAGTCAAATTAGAAGGTTAAGGGTCAAATGTTTTCTCTTATATGTGTAAACTAGAGAGAAAAAAAGCAAATAAAAGGTGTTGTTGGGGAAATCTCATGAAAATCAAAGGGTGATCAATAGAAGAAAGAGACCAAGGTGTGGGAGGCAGGGAGGAAGGGGGGAAT
>PVKS010041496.1:0-15972 GCA_004027875.1 Aplodontia rufa
CAATTTTATTTATTTTTTCATCTGTCCTTTGTTTCTCTAACACTTCCTCGTGTGTGTGGTGCTGGGGTTCGAACCCGGGTCCTTGCACATGCCAGGCAAGTGCTCCAACCACCAAACCACTGCTCCAGCCCCTCTTGTAACATTTTTAAAGTCTATCTGTTCTGATATTAATAAGCTGATTTCATGGGGTTTTTTTGGTTTTTATTTTTTTTTAAGAGAGAAGGTAGGAGAGAGAAAATAAAAAAGACAAAGTGATTTTATTTTTTTTTTCATGTGGCCTTTGTTTCTCCAACACTGTTGTGTATGTGGTGGTGGGGTTTGAACTTGGTTCCTCACACATGCCAGGCAAGCGCTCCAACTGGTGAGCTACTGCTCCAGTCACCAAATTTCCTCTTTTTAAAAGGATACCCAAAAATAAATAAATAAAATAAAAGGATACCAGGAGCCGGGTGTGATGACACATGCCAACAGTCCCAGGGGCTTGAGAGGCTGTGAAAGGAGGATCACAAGTTCAAAGCCAGCCTCAGCAATTTAGCGAGACCCTGTCTCAAAATAAAAAATAAAAAGGGCTGGGGATGTGGCTCAGGAGTTGAGCACCGCTGGGTTCAATCTTTGGTGTGAAAAATAAAAATGAAAAATAAAGGACATCAGTTAGATTGAATTAGAGACCACCCTAATGAGCCCACCTTCACCTAGTTTCCTCTCTCAATGCCTCAAGTCCAGGCGCATTCTGAGGTATTGGAGGTCAAGACCTGAGCATATGCATTTGGGGTGGACACAATTCAGTTCCTAGCAAATGAGAGGAGACGAGCTGCCCAGCCCTTCTGAGCCCTCCGTTTCCTTGCTAGAAAATAGGACTAACGCTGCATAGGAGAAGGAGCTTTGTTTTTTTTTGTTTGTTTGTTTGTTTGTTTTAAAGAGAGGGGTAGTGAGAAAGAGAACAACAGAATCGATTTTATTTAGTTTTTCAGGGACTATCATTGCTCAGACACTTCCTTGCGTACATGGTGCTGGGGCTTGAACCCGCGTCCTCACGCATGCAAGGCAAGCGCCGTAACTGCTGGGGGAGGAGCTTTGTAAGGGACAAAGAAATGGTGGGTGCAGTGCCCAGCACTTGGTGGCCACTGGAGTTCTTCGCCCAGCTCCGTCCTCTCTGCAGCCAGCTGCTCCTTCCCTCTGCCCCTCCTGCCCCAGCCATGGCTCTTGGATAGCTAACGGCTACATCATTTTAAGCTTGACTTTTAGGGTTCCAAAGCCATCCTGCCCAGTGACACATCTTTTTTCGTCTGTTACAGGGACCTCTGAGCAGAGCAACGGGGATGAGTGGCAGGTGCTGCAGCCCGAGGGCCCCATGCTGGTGGCAGAGGGTAACACTCTTCTGCTGAGGTGCACAGTGGTCGGCTCCTGCCTTGATGATAGGATAAAATGGGTCAAAGTCAACACTCGGGACCAGCAGGAAATTTATAACTTCCAGCGTGGCTTCTTCCCGGGAGTGGTGCCCATGACCCAACGGACATCGGAGCGCCAGGACTGTGACTATTCCATCTATATCCACAACGTCACCAAGGAGCATGCTGGAACCTACCACTGTGCGAGGTTTGAAGGCTCGAGTGAGGACCTAGGAAAGAAGCCAGACGGGGGCACGTCTGTGAGGGTGGAAGGTGAGTAGAGGCCCAGCAGACCAGGCTGCCGCGCCTCCTGCCTCCCTGTCCCATCCACGCTCAGTGGCACTCAGCAGTAAGTAGATTCTGTCCCTGTCGCACTTTCGCGGGCAGCCGGGGAAGTTCCGCACCTCGTGTCTCTGCCAGGACCCAGGCTGGAGAGCCAGCAACTTCTCCAGGGTCTGTTTTTCTCAAGGAGAGTGCAGAAGTACGAGTCTCCCGGTTGCAGCTCCAGGAGTGCCTCTGTCACCTAGATCTGCTAATCGCGCAGTGGCCAGAGAGACGCACGTGCTCATCTGCACCACCAGGGATGAGGACGTGTGTTCTTCCTTGCTAAGGCCAGGGTGGATTTGCCGTTTTACCAGACCCGAGTCAAGACGAGGGCTGCGGGGCTGGAGCGGCGGCTCAGTGGTTACGGTGCTAGCCTGGCATGCGTGAGTCTGCGAGTTCAAACCCCAGCACCACGTACACAAGGAAGTGTCAGAGGAGTGAAAGTCACGCAAAAAACTGAATAAAAACTGTGACTCTCTTTCTCTCCCTCTCACTGTCCCTTCTTTCTTAAAAACAAAAGAAGACTAGGGCTGGTACCACTCTCCAAGCCCTCAGGCCAGGTGTCCAGGATTCCTCTCATGACGGCCTGGACACCCAAATGCTGGCTCTGTGTTCATAGCAGTGGGCTTTTTCTGTTTTGTTTTAGTTTGGTGGTGGTTGCTGGTTTGTTTGGGTTTGCTTGTTGCTGCTTGGTTTTTTGTGTTTTTGTTGTTGTTGTTATTTTTGTTACTGGGGATTGAAACCCAGGGGCGCTTAACCACTGAGCCACATCCCCCACCCCGCCTTTTTTTTTTTTTTTTTTTTTTGAGACAGGGTCTCGCTAAGTTACTTAGGGCCTTGCTAAATGGCTGAGGCTGGCTTTGAACTTGCAATCCTCCTGCCTCAGCCTCCCAAGTCACTGAGAATGCAGGCATGCTCCACCACACTGGTTTCGTTTTGTTATTGCTATTGTTGTGCTGGGGATTGAACCTTAAGCACTGAGCTACACTCCCAGCCCTTTTATGTTTTTTTGTTGTTGTTGTTGTTTTGTTTTGTTTTTTTGAGAAAGGGTCTCGCTAAATTGCTGAGGCTGACTTTGGACTTGCAATCCTCCTGCCTCAGCCTCCTGTGCCACTGGGATTGCAGGCAGGCACCAACCCGCCCAACAGCAATGTGTTCTTAAATGAGTCTCTTCAGCTGCTTCTGCTTCACAGCCCCTCCGGGTGTTTAGACAGAAGAAGGGGTGTTTGTGAAGCCACCCCGTTTCCCTGGCTCCTTCCAAGCTGCGGTGCTAGTTCTCTGAGGCCATGGAGCCTCCCTGGGTTTCCAGCCTCAGGGTGCTTTTCTTAACCATCTCCACCACCACACAGAGAAGGGCTTCGGGGGAGGACAGCATTTTGCCAACACTAGTCCTTAGCAGATACTCAGGGCTTCTTTAGTGAATGAATCAGCCAGTGAGTATTGAAGGAAGTGGGCAGGAGTGGCTGAGTATGGAAGAAGAAGGGGGAAGGGAGGAGGGCTTTGGGGGAGGAAATGAGTGGACCCCAGCTCTTAGCACAGAGGCTCAGGAAGTGTCCGGAAAAAAATCCAACAAAGACCCTCTCTGACTTCAGGAGCTGGGGACCCCAAGTCAGACCTCTGGATCATGCAGCCCCAAGTCTTGGTGTCGGTGACGCCTGGAGACACTGCCTTCCTGAACTGCACGGTACGGGGAGATGGTCCCCTGGGCCCCATCAGGTGGTTCCGGGGGACTGGTCTGAGCCGAGAGGCCATTTACAACTTTGAAGGCATCTCCCAGCCCAACGTGACACCAGTACGGGCCACCAACAGTGACTTCAGTATTATGCTGCAAGACGTGTCTACCAAGGATGCGGGCACCTATTACTGTGTAAAGTTTCAGAGGAAATCCAACATTCAATACCTGTCTGGACAGGGCAGCAGGCTGAGAGTGGAAGGTGAGATAGCTTGCCCAGGACAGGTGGTCCCAAAGGAACTTTACACCATATCCCAAACACACCAGCTCTTACTTAGCCTCCAGGTCGTTATGTAAGCTGTTCCCTCTCTCTGGAACCCTTTCTCCTTGTCTCTGGAAAACTCCTACACATCCTTCAAAGCCCAATGCAAAGAGCCCCTCCTCTGTGAAACTTTTTTACCCTTCTCTCAGAGAAAGTTAACTTCTCCTACTTTTGGGCTCCATCAAACTTTGTCTAGACCACTAAGAATTCAGGAAATGTCTATTGCATGCCTGTTGAGTGCTCTGCACTATACTTAGTGCTGGAGTTGCTGCAATGAATCAGACACTGACTGCATCACAAAGGCGCTCAGGCAGAAGTTCTGACTAGTCCTTCAGAGCTGCAAGGTTTGACGTCTAGCCCTAACCCAGGCACTGGCAGGCTTATTTTGATGACCCTAGCTTTTAGCACAGGGGTTCAGGAAGTTTCAGGAGAGAAAGATAAGGAGAAGTGTTCTGCCTGTCTCCTTTACAGCCAAACCCACATCTCCCACTGTGGCCAATGAACTTGCAACTCAGATACTTCCAACAGGTGAGTATTCCTCCCTCCAGGGGAATTCATGAGTCCCCCACAAGCAGCGGGGACCACAGCGGGCTTAGCAGTTCCAGACCTTTAGGGTCACCTGACATCCAGAAAACCCCAGGGCTCCATCTGATCTGCAGAGTTGGGAACCCAGAGAACCATGTTATAGTACCTCAACCAAAGCAGGGGTTGAAGTGTTCGGTGGACTGTCTTGCTTGAGCAGCAGTGAACCCCAACACGATTCAGTGTGGGAGTATACTGTGTGGTGGTGTGGTAGCAGCCCCTTTCTTGCTGTGTTGGGGGGGTTGTCTTGCTCTTTGAATCTCTGCTGTCTGATTTCATGAAGAAAGGGAGAGAAGAATAAGAATCAGAGAGGCTGCTGGGCATGGTGGTGCACGCCTGTAATCCCAACTTCGTGGGAGGCTGAGACAGGAGGATTACAAGTTTGAGGCTAGCCTCAGCAATTTATTGAGATCCTGTCTCAAAAACTAAAATAAAAAAGAGCTGGGGATATGGCTCAGGGGTAGAGCACTCCTGGGTTCAATCCCTAGTATCATGAAAATCAAGAGAGAGAAAGGAAATGTGGGAGGAAGGAAAGAAGGAAAAGAATGAGAGAGCCTACCTCATCGGGTCATGTGAGGATCCAGTGAAATCACGGGTGTCCAGTGCCCAGAAGAGTGTTGGGTGTACCACTTATTAACCCTCAGAGGCACTGGGTGACTAAGGGGAGCTTGGGGTAGAGGTGACCACATTAGCCTCGCTGATGCGTAGCCCTGTTCCTGTCATTCATGGGAGCCAGATCATCTTGGTCCCATCACTTCCTTTATTTACTTTTTATTTTTTGTTAAATCTTTAATTGACACATAATAATTGCACATGCTTTTAGGGTCCTGTGTAATAACTCAATTCGTTTATACACGATGCAATCATTTATTCGACACACATGGCCCTGAGCAAATCACTTCCCACTCTGGGTCTGTCTCTCATCTATAAAAATTGGATCATTATCCTGCATTGTAGGATTAGCTTCAGGGCTAGGCCATTAGGAAGTGCTTGGCTCAGGGGCTGAGGCAAAGGAGCTAAGCAGCCAATAAATAATGGCAGTTTTCTATGATTATCAGAGGTCAGGATTGCTTTGGAAATGATGCAGATTATGATCAGGCACAGTGGCACACGCCTGCAATCCCAGCAGCTCAGGAGGCTGAGGCAGGAGGATCACAAGTCCAAGGCCAGCCTCAACAACTTAGAGAGGCCCTGAGTAACTTAGCAAGACAAAAAATAAAAATGGCTGGGGATGTGGTTCAGTGGTTAAGCACCTGGGGGGTTCAATCTCCAGTACCAAAAAATAAATAATAAATGATTCAAGGATAGACTGGGTATCAGATAAGGCTTCTTAGGGCTTAGGGCAAAAGGAGGTATGGTCTTTGATCTCCTCTCCCAGTGTAGAAAGGTCATGGCCCCAGGGGCCCACCATCGCCCTGGACAACACTGGGGTGCAGTCTGTGGGGCACTCACTGGGATCCTGCCTGTGCTCTCCCCTCTGTCTCCAGGCCTCCTGTCAGTGCTCACACTCACAGTCCTGGGGCTGAAGGCAGTGACCTTGGCTACACTCCTACTGGCCCTGGTTGCCTGCTGGAGGAGGAGCCCTGGGCAAAGAAGACTTCGAGAACCCAGGCCCAGCAAAGCGGGGCCCAGCTTAGCATGGGGAAAGCACAAGAGTGAAGCGTGAGCCCAAGAGCTGATGCTCTGAGCTGGAGATGAGCTGGACTCTTCACACACTCCTCTGCCTCCATTCCCAGCCTCCACGTGCCCCCTCCCTCCAGGCCTGATGACAAACTCCTAGGTCCCACCACCTGGTGGCATTCACCTAGTGGGATTCTCCACTTGGCCCTGGCTCCCATCCGATGTGCGTCTTTCTCAGCCTGTGGAAGCCCTCCTCGTCCTTCAAGCCCTCACCCCTGCCACAGCCCCATCTGGAGAGCCTCCCTCTTTCCGTGCCTTTCCATATCTTTCTTGTTCTTCAAGACACGACTCAGAGTCTTCTTCCCAGAAGCTTTCCCTGGTCCTCCGAGCTCACCCAGCAGGCAGATGATGCCTCTCCTGCACATCTCTCTCTCCCAGGTTCCTCCTTTCCTTCCCAGTGTGGCTGGCTGGGATGGGTGTAATAGTTACCAAGCAGGTTTGCCAAGAAAAAAAAAAAAAAGAAAGTTCTTAAATAACTGTGGCTTAAGTCCGAAGAAAGTTGATTCCCCTAGGAAAATCTAACCACAATCAGGTCAGGCAATCAAGGCTCTCCCTGGTATGGGGACTCCTTGATCTTGTTCTTCCAGGCCCACATTCCAGGCAGTGAGGCTGGGGAAGAAAGCAGGGCAGGGGAACATCACCTTCCCCTTTAAGGGCACAGGCAGGAATTTTCCCACCTCGCCCCTCACTGGCTGGAATGTGGTCACATGGGTACACCTAGCTGCAAGGAAGGCTGGGAATTGTAGTCTTCATTCTGGCAGTAAGGAGCCAGGGCAAATTTTCACTAGAGAAGTAGAGAATAGATATTCAGGAATAATGGGTGATTCCATATCAGTAGTATAAAAGCAGCCTCTCACCAGCCATGTGGAACTCCTTAGTTCAATTCCCAGCTAAACCACCACCTCTGTCCACCATCACCTCCGCTAGAGAGCATCAGTTCTCAAGAAAAGCAGTTTTGCCATTTTGGAGGCAGAGGAACATTGCAAGTTTGAGGCCAGCCTCAGCAACTTAGCAAGACTCCAAGCAAGTGAGTGAGACCCTGTGTCAAAACATAAAATTGAAAGGACTGGTGGTGTAGATCAGTGGTTAAGCGACCTGGGTTCAGTCCCCCACACCCAAAAAGAAAAAGTGATTTTGCACCCCACCACGTCTCTGGCAATGTTCGGAGACATTTTTTTGGTTGCCACGATTTAGGAGTTGCCACCGCCATCTAGTGGGAAGAGGCCACTGGTGCTGCCGAGCATCCTCTAATACGCAGGACAGCTCCTCCTCCCTCCCCTCCACGAAGTATCTTCTGGCCCAAAAAGTCAGCAGTGCTGAGCGAGGGAACCCTGACGCAGGGGCCAGTGTGCATGCCTGGACTCAGACGCGCCTGGCCTCCGCACCCTCCCTGTGCGCCCTTAGTGGCTAATCAGTCACTTCACCTCATGGAGCATCAAGAATAATAATGTGGGTTTTTTGGAATCGATTCAACTCTGCTTTCCCTGAGGACCTAAGATGGGCTGTGTGCATTGTGGACGTTCAATCCATGTGAATTCCTTTTCCTCTTGCCACGCAAACACTCATTAGCACCTACACTAAAAGAACTTGAACAGTCTGGATGTTTTTCATTGCAACAAAAAGAGAAACAGCTTGAACTAAGCCAAAGAGGACATTAACAGTCCAAGAATTGAAAAACAATTGTTTTTGCAGACCTTAGAAAGGATAGGTATGGCCGGGTGCAATGGTGCATGTCTGTGATCCCAGCAGCTGGGGAGGCTGAGGCAGGAGGATCACAAGTTTGAAGCCAGCCTCAGCAACTTGGTGCGGCCCTAAGCAACTTAGGGAGACCCTGTCTCAAAATAAAATATATTTTTTAAAAGCGCTGAAGGTGTGGCCCATTGGTTAAGTGGCCCTGGGTTCAATCCCTGGTACCAAAAATATAGGAAAGGAGAAAGGGGAGGGGGAGGAGGAGGAGGGGGAGGAGGAGGAGGAGGAGGAGGAGAAGGAGGAAGGAAAGGGTAGGTATGGAGGCTTAATTACGCCCTCTCCCAGCGATATCAGTGTCCTCATTTCTGGAGTTCATTGGCTTACATGGAGGGCGGGTGGCTTTGCAGATGTGGTTACATTAAGGACCTTGAGTTGGAGCCATTGTCCTGGATTATCCATCTGAGCCCTAAATGCATTCACAAGTGTCCCTATAAGAGAGAGATGGAGGGAGACCTGACACAGAAGAAGAACCCAGAGCAATGGGACCACCCAGAGAGCTAGAGTGCCGTAGCCACAGGTTGAAGATCATCAGGAGCCCCTGGCAGCTGGAAGAATCCAGGAAGGATTCTCCCCAGAGGCTCCGGAGACCCAGCTGGCACCTGGATTCCACACATCTGCCCTGGAACAAGGGGAAAATAAATTTCTGTTGTTTTAAACCACCAAGTTTGTGATTGTTAAAGAGCCCCATGAGCCCAGTGCAGTGGGGAAGCATGGAGCAGGGCCTTTAACATAACTGCAGGTGAGTCCTGATCTGCCCCTGTGAGCTCCTTCACCCTGTGGGGCCCTGAGTGAGCCACCCCTACTCCCCCAACCACCGTTGCCTCCTCTGACTTCAGCTCCCACCACTCCTTACAGCAAGATCACTCCAGCGCGCACCAGGGCAGTGACCACACCAAGCTCCCTAATTTTAGCGTCTCCTTAACTGTTTCCTTCTAGACTCTTCTATCCAGGATGGCCCCTCCATCCCTCTCATTTCCCCCAGGCCACTGAGTTTTCTTCATAATACTTATTGCTACCTGATGGGCGGGGGAAAGAAAAAAAAAAAAGCCAGGCACAGAGATGCACACAGGTCATCCCAGCAACTCTGGCGTCTGAGGCAGGAGGATCACAAGTTCAAGGCCAGCTTTGGCAACTTAGCAAGACCCTTTGCAAAATTTTTTTTTAAAAAAAGTTTTTTAAAGGCTGGAGACATTGCTCAGTGATACAGTAGCCTGGGTTCCAGCCCCATTTCTTTTTTTTTTTTTAAGAGAGAGGGACAGTGAGAGAGAGAGAGAGAGGAAGAGAGAAACAGTTTTTATTGAGTTTTTCACGTGGACTTCGTTGCTCCGAGACTTTGCTGTGTACGTGGGTGCTGGGGTTTGAACTCATGTACTTGCGCATGCTGGGCAAGCGCCATAACCGCTGAGCCACCTCTCCAGCCCCTCCAGCCCCATTTTTGCCAGGAAAAAGAAAGTGTGTAGGAGTGAGTGTGCACATGCGCACTGTGTGTTTAGTTCTGATGGTTGCTAATCCTCTCCACTAGAATCTGAGCTCCCCAAGTGCAGGAACCTAACTGTCCACATTGTCGCTCCTTTCGCTCAGTCCTGTAAAGATGTGGACTTTGTGCAGCACACCTAATGGGAGAGCTGAGAATATAACAGAAATATCCTCTCCCAGCCCTCCCCTCCTGTTGGGGGCAGACAGACAGTGATGATCACTTCTGAGAGCAATAATAAGGCGGATGATGGGGAAAGAAGGCGCCGGGGCAAAGGAGAGGTGCTGCTGCTTTATTGAGAACAGGCAGAAGAGGCCTTGCCGATGAGTGACATTTAAGCTGAGGCCTGAAGGAAGGGAGGGAGCCCTGAAGATGCGCAGGAGTGCGCTTGGCAGGGCACGAGAGCAGCAGGCACCAAGCAGGTTAGGCCCCTGTGGGATCTGAGCAGTGCACAGGGTAGAGGTGAGGTTCCTGGTCTTGGGAATCTGGCTGCACATACTCTAATTGTCTGCTTGTCTTAGATGAATTTGTTTCTCCCCGTTTGCTCATGTACAACTGGGAGTGGCATTTGTACCTCCTTTGTTGGGTATTTTTGAAGCTAGGATGCACTGGTTAATAGCACTTGGGCACATGGGAATGACTAATCATTGCGATTGTGATTATAACAGTTGTGACTATAAAATGCAGTCACCGTCCTCCGCATAGCATGCAGACCATAATGCCTGGGCCCCCCCCCCCTCTTGTGACTTCAGCCACCAGCGGGACCTGGCTTTCCTCAGATGCAACTGGGAAATCCTAGAGACAGTTGACCCTGTTCAGGCAACTCATAGGGACCTGGCAATGGGTGGTGAGGGAAGTGATGGCCCAGAGCAGTTCAGGGGGTGCTGGAAAATGAAGCAACCGTAGGTGATTGAGCATCCTTGGTGGGTCCTGCTGTCAACAGACTGGAAGGGTGGCATGGAAGGAGACAAGAAGTCTCTTAGTACAGCTGGTCTGGGGCCTGGGTGCTGCCTGAGCAGAATGACCACTGAAGAGGTGGGTGGACCGCAGACAAGCTGCAGCCCCGAGTAGATGAAAGATGTATGTCTTTTCTGTCAACTTGAAAGATTGTGATGTATAACCTGCTACCTCCATTTTAGATCCCCCTCCCCTTTTGAAGATAGTCACTCCCTCACCTGTGTCCGCCCACCTCTTTCCAAGGACCGGGTCTGGTACCCACCCATCCTCTGAATCTCTAAGACCCTCGACAGGTGTGCAGCAACTCCCACCCCCATTCTCTCCCAGTTGTTGCCTACTTCCTCCTGCATCTGCCTCCACCTAATCACAGCCAATCACGCAAACTGTGCACCTGAGCTCCTCTGATTAGAGCGGAGGGCTGCATTGTGTCAGGTGGGAATTAAAAACCCCTCACTTCCTGGCTAGGCACGCATTTTTCATTCACAGGTCCTGCTTGGGCCCCGGGATCTAAACCATGAAGGTCAGGGGCTGCACTTCAGGCCTCCCTGAATTCCAAGGGCTGTTTCTCTCCTTCTCTTTTCTGCTTCCTTTGTGCTGCTTCATTTCTTTCCCTTCCAACAGTTCTTGTCCCAGACTCTTCCTCCCCCAAGGATCCTTCATCAAGTCTGCCCAGGATCAGCCTCCATGGCAGCTCCTTGTGAGACACAGGTCTATTTAGATTGCTCTCCTCTTGTCTGGAGCCCCCCATTACTCCTGCAGAGAAGCCCTAAAAGCTAGAGCATGCATGCCTGTGATCCCAGGGATAGGAGGCTGAGGCAGGAGGTTCACAAGTTCAAGGCCAGCCTCAGCAACTTAGTGAGGCCCTAAGTAACTTAGTGAGACCCTGTCTCAAAATAAAAAAAATAAATAAAAAGGGCTGGGGATGTGGCTCAGTGATAAAGTGCCCCCAGGTTCAATTCCAGTACAAAGAAAGAAAGAAAATATGGTATGTGTGCACGATAGAACAGTACTCAGCCCTAAAGAAGAATGAAACCCTGTCATTTGCCGCAACACAGATGCAACTGGAGAATGTTATTTTGAATGAAACATGCCAGACACTGCAAGACAAATAGCACATGTTCTACTCGCTTAAGGAAACCAGTAAGTCAAACTTGTAGAAGTACAGAAAAGAACAGGGGTCACTAGAGATGGGAGGCAAGGGAGAGAGGGGATGAAGGAAATTAGGAGGGACGTTAGCAGTGGGAAGAATGCCAGGGGGAGGAGGGCTGAGAGGAGAAGGGTGGTTGGACATAATCAATGCATGCTGTATGGATGGATGGAAATATCACAGTGACTCTCATCAATGCATACAATTAATATGTGTTAGTGATAATAATTCTAAAAGGAAAAACAAAGACTATTCCAACCTCTCACACGAGCTTAGGGGCAGCTATATGTCTGTGGGTTGGGGAAGTGAGGGTCATCAAATAAATATCCCCGAATAAGCTCACTTGGCTGCACGGATCATTCCCAATCTTGATTTTTGGTTCAACACTTGAGGTCAACGCTTAACATTTGAGTAAATGCATTCATATACACAGCTGTATAGTATTCCTCAGCAGTAGTATATTTGTGAATTCCATGATGGGTGGAAACCTAAGTTGTTCCAGTTTCCCATTATCACAGAGATCAGTTCTTTGTGTCTCCTGGTACATACATGCACGTTTCCCTAGTGCTGCCCACAAGTGGAATTCACAGGTTACAACTCTGCTACATTTGCCAGTTGGGCTCCAACAGTCACAGAGCCCCTTCTGAGACCTTCCTGGAGCCCCTCTTCTTGCCTTACTACCCGTTTCTCTTCTTGCTGTAGCAAGCACTGTGCATGATCATCAGTATGATCCATGTCAGATTGTGAGACATCTCCATAGAAAGCAAGGCGTAGGGCCGAGTGTTCTGGAGTGGGATGCTGGGCTCTGCTGTTGTGGATGCCGTGTTGATAGGAGTCTGCCCCTCCACATTTCGTTTTAGTGCATTTCCATGGTGAAACTCCCACTAGTGCCACCCTGACAGTTTATAATTGCTACGGCAACCACCGGCCAAATATGGTCATTTATTGGGGTGGGGCAGAGATCTTGGAGACAAAGTGGCACCTTCCTGGTAAAATACTCTGCCCATTCATCTGCCTGCTTGATCCCTCCCCCATAACTATATAATCCTATGTCTTTTGCTTCCTGGAGTGGGGGATCTGCTTTGAGAGCAAACTTACAGTCTCCTCCCCCTCAGTCACTGGCCATCCGGTTGTTCCCTCATGCTACTATTGGACCCTGCTAGGAGAAAAAGACCCAAGAAACCAGGCGCGTTGGTGTGCACCTATAATTGCATACACTCAGGAGGCTGAGACAGGAGGATTAAAAGTTCAAAGCCAGCCTCAGCAAGGGAGAGAGGCCCTAAGCAGCTTAGTGAGAAACTATCTCAAAACAAAACAAAGACAGGGCTGGGGATGTAGTTTATTGCTAGAAAGTCCCTGGATTCAATCCCCAGTATAATAAAGAGAGACAGAGGATAAGGAGAAGAAAGAGAAGGAAGGAAGGAAGAAAGGCAGGCAGGCAGGAAGGAAGGAAGGGAGGGGGATTCCCCAAATCTGGGCAACAGTCAGTGACATAAGGCCTTTGAGCCAAGGTGCACTCCTTCTGTCCTTCAGACAGGGAACAATTCTGTTCCTGTCACAACCCTGCCAGACTTGTAAAACACGTGACAGTTGCCTTGGTGGTTTGGTGGATCTCACTATTACTGGGATCAAATTGTTAGTTAAGGGACACCAAAATGTCAGAGACAGGGTCAGAGAAAAATGCCTCTGGAGGACAAGACAGGGCAATGAGTCCCCATGTCCCTATTTACAGTTAAGTCCCTTTGCCATGACAACTCCCGCCACAGGTTCAGTATTCTAAAATGACCAGTGAGGATAAAGCGAGTGGACAGTCTTGGAATGAGGTTGTGTAAATTAATCAATGGGGAAAGTTGGACACTGTTCTAATCAGGGGTTACAGGGTAATCAGTGGGAGGAACGTGTAAGGTCTTCAACATGCTCAAGATAGGGAAGAGGGCACCTCACAGCCCTGCGCCTGAGACACTCATTTCCAGACCCTGGGGCCTTGAGCTTCCCTCTCCTGTTCAGCCCACTCCACTCTGCCTTCCAGAGCGCCACCTCCACCTTCCCCTTCATCAGTCTTCTGTGTTTCTTGCTCAGTTCTCTTTTTGGGACACCAAGCACCTGGACACCCCAACATTAACAAAATGATTCCCCACTCAAGTACCAGAGACTAGGAGTGATGCCGGTTTCGTGGATGTTGGATTCCTGTCCTCTCGGAGTCCAAGAATGAAACCGAGGGACACTGAGGCAAGCGGAGCAAGGATGGAAAGAAAAGACTTCTCCAGAAGGGAGTCTTGGAGCCGAGAACTCCAAGAAGGGGGTCCAGCCCATCTTTCTTATGGTCTCAAGATTCTCCCCCTTGGATTAATCATTGCCTCCCCATCCCCATGCCTAGGAGCAGGGCTCAGAAGCTCTGATCTGATCTAGTCTTTGGTCCTTGGCCCATAAGCACCTTTATCAGAAGAGACTCCTGTGTCCAGAACACCTTCCTTAGCAGAGGGCTTTGTTAGCAGGGGGGATTGTAACAGCCGATGCTCTTTACCCTCTTAGGAAAAATGACTGTCGGCCAATTTCCTCCTCACTGACCCCCGTCTTGCTACCTACGCTGACTGCCTAACTTCACCCCGACTCCGCCACCCCACCATCTCAGTAGTAGCAGGGAATTAGGTGTATTCAAGTCCACCCCTGAAGAAGATAAAGAAGCTAAATCCCCGTAACTCCAGGGGCAGAGGCTGGAGGATCACAAGTTCAAGGCCAGCCTAAGCAACTTAGTGAGATCCTGTCTCAAAATAAAAAATTTAAAAAATCTGGAAATCTAGTACAATAGTAGAGCACTATTGATTTCAATCCCCACTACTGCAAAAAATAATAATAGTTATTATTATAAAAGAAGAAGATAGGGGCTGGAGCCGTGGCTCAGCAGTTATGGCACTTGCCTAGCATGCACGAGGACACAGGTTCGAACCCCAGCACCACGTACACAACAAAGTCTCGGACTAACGAAAGCCACCTGAAAAACTAAATAAAACTGTTTCTCTCTTTCTCGCTCTCTCACTGTACCTCTCTCTCTCTTTAAAAAATGAAAGAAAGAAAGGAAAAAAGATAAAGCAGTTAGTTCCTCCGAGTTCAAATCTTCCTAGGCTCAGGAGTGGAAAGGATTTTTATGGGAAGGGAAGGAGACTGAGAAGCTAGGGGCCAGGAGGGGACTTCATCTGCAAGGGCTGATCTTCTAAGGGACATCACAATGGATTTCAACTTTGGGTGTCCAGTTACTAGGGAAAGGTATTACAGAGGCCACCGGGGTGGCTACGCCTGTAATCCCAGTGACTCAGGAGGCTGAGACCCTGTCTCAAAATAAAGAATAAAAAGGACTGGGGGGTATAGGTCAGTGGTTAAATGCCCCTGGGTTCAATGCCCACTAGCCAAAAAATAAAATAAACAAGAAAGCAGTTTAGTAGTTAACCTCTAGGTAGGGCTTCTCTTCAGTCAAGGATTAGTGTTAGAAATAAAATTGTTAGGGGGCTAGAGCAGTGGCTCAGCATTTGGAGTGATTGCCTCACAAGCATGAGGATGGGGTTCAAACCCCAGCACCACACACACAACGAAGTGTTGGAGAAACAAAGGCCAGATGAAAAAATAAATAAAACTGATTCTCTTCTCTCTCTCTCCCTCTTTCTTTCTTTTTTTTTTTTAAGAGAGAAAGACAGTGAGAGAGACAAAGAGACAGAGAGAATCAACTTTTATTGAGTTTTTCACATGGCCTTCGTTGCTTTGGCACTTAGCTTTGTACATGGGTGCTGGGGTTTGAACCTGTGTACTCACACATGCTGCCGGTCAAGTGCTGCAACCACCGAGCCACCATTCCAGCCCCTCTCTCTCCCTCTTTCATACTCTCTTAAAAAAAAAAAAGGAAATTTAAATTGAATTTGAAACAGAGGGACGGTCATGTGAAGACAAAGGGAGGACACAGCCGTCCACATTCCAAGGACAGAGCTTGTGGAAGGTGTCAACCCTGTCACTTGGATTTCTAGAGTCGAGAGTTTGTGAGAAAATACCTTCTTTATTGTTAAAGCCCCATTTTGTGGTACTTTGCGATGGTAGACCAATACATCACCCAATAGGAATACGGCAGGAGCCTCCATTCAAAGCCTCCCTGCCTGGTTCTAGGGCCCCTGGTTCTCACCCTCAAATAGCAGCCCTCAGAGATGCAGGTGGAATCAGGTTCAGGGGGGGACATATCCCCTGCCTCAGGAATTCAGCAGCTGTCATCAGTGTGTTGGGCGTGGGCCGTGGGGCCAGGGAGAACTGCTGGGTTTGTCCCCAGGTAGGTACCAAAAGAGAGGGCGGAAGCCTTCACAAGCTCTGCAGCTGGGCTTCACACTCGCTCCTCTCAAGGACTCTACGATGCAGAAGCTTTCATTAGCTCCATTTTATATGGTACCAGGATTGAACCCAGAGTGCTTAACCGCTGAGCCACATCTCCAGCCCTTTTTTATTTTTTTATTTTGAGACAAGGCCTCACTAAGTTGCAGAGGCTGGCTTTGAACCTGTGATCCTCCTGTCTCAGCCTCCTGAGCTGCTGGGCTTACGAGCATGGGCAACCGCTCCTGGCATTGTCCCCATTGTTTATGGCACTAGGAACTGAACCTAGGGCACTTTACCACTGAGCTACATCCCTAGCTCTTTTTATTTTAT
>PVKS010041497.1:0-15983 GCA_004027875.1 Aplodontia rufa
TTTTTTTAAAGAGAGAGACAATGAGAGAGAGACAGAATCAACTTTTATTTAGTTTTTCATGTGGCCTTCGTTGCTCTGACACTTAGTTGTGTACGTGGTGCTGGGGTTTGAACTTGAGTACTTTTGCATGCTGGGCAAGCACAGTAACCACTGCTCCAGCCCCTCTTCGTGGCCTTTTTAAAAATTTTATTTTGAAATGGATCTTGCTAAGTTGTTCAGGCTAGCCTGGAAATTATGATTCTGCTACTTCAACCTCAAGAGTAGCTGGGATTATAGGGTGTGTTGCTGTGCCCATCTGAAACAATTTTTATTCAGTTGTCATACAAATTTAGTTTTTAATTAAGTGGCTACATATATGGTAAACAAGATATAAAGTGTTTTAATTTTCTGTAAAGCAAATGGTTTGAGTAGTTTGAAAGATTTGGATTGATAGGGCTTTGAAAAGTTTATTTGATTTTTTTCATAATTATTCAAGTCTGAACATTTCAAAACATTTTATTTCCTAACAGCTTGCTATGGCATTGTTCAAGTACCCACTGGACCATGGTTTTGCAGGAAATGTGAATCTCAAGAGAGAGCAGCCAGAGTGGTAAGGAATGTTACCAAAAATATTAAAATACTTGAGTAGATTAGGATGCCATACATTTGTTGCAGTTTGAAGTGTTGTCAGTCTTTTGTTCAAATATCATAACTTAACAGGGAACTTGGACCAAATATTGACTTGGAGTTTTAAACATTTTATAACATCTGAAAAGCAAATTGAACCAAGTAATTGTATGACAGTGGATACTTTGAAAACATAAAGATATAAAGTCATATTCAAGCTATTTTAACTATAGAATCAAGAAAACCTGAAGTGGTTCAAGGGATACATTGGCTAATCATAGAATATAATGGCGACAGAAACATGATGAAGTTATATTGATATTTTTTTCTGAATGAGGAGGAAAATCTCCCTCCAATTTAGCCATTATGCTAAGTATTTTTAGTATATCTTGTGTGTGAATAGTATTTTGAACACTCACTGTCTTCATATATTTAGTCCTTTTGACAGAGCAACATAAGGATCTTTCTTTCTTACTTGTCTGGCTACCTTCTTCCTGAACACTTTTGTAAACCTCCATAAGAATGAAGGAGGTTTGTTTATTCTTGGTGGCCAATCTTCGTTAGTCATAAAATTGTATTGCTCTTTGCAGTGTGAAAGTTACTTTCATTGTTGACTAGAGAATTTGACAGAAGGTAGGAAATAAACATTTCAACTTTTCTTCCTAGGTATATAGCAAAAGTGGTTTTTATTTTTGACTGTATGATTTTGGATCAGTAGAAATTATGGTCCAGAAGTTAGATTGTGAAGACTCTGAAATATTTTGTAGTTGATAGGCTTTGGTTGTATGTGAGAATGCATTGTAGCATAATTATAGCTGTTGTTGTAGTGATAAAATAATGGGATTTGTAGCAAATGGAGGATCTAATCAACTGTAATGCTTTTAAGACTTAAAGTGTGTATAGGTCTGCTCTTTGACTTTTTTTTTCTTCTTGTGGCATGTTATGGTTCGAAGTGGATAGCTCACCAAGCAAAAGAATTCATGTTTTAATTTATCAGTAAATACGATTGTGAGGTGCGATTGTTCCAGGGGGTGTCACAGTAGATTAAAGGCCAGAAAGGATTAGAAAATAGGGAGGTGCACATCAATAGAGAGGATAAAGAGGTAATCTGGGGTGTGGTAGAGTTTCTTAAATACCACTTGTTTGATTTTATTCCTTTATTCTCTATGAATGTGGTCAAGGTGAATAAGGTAGCTACTGTAAAAGATTTATTGGGGGGCATGTTTTATTTCAGCTTCATTTGATGGGGTTTTGGGGCCATTAAAGGTTTCCAAGAAGCAGCATAATCTCTAAATTCTATAGTGTACAATTATAAATGGTATAGTCTTTTGTAAGATGAAAAATCTCATTCCAGGCCTATATAAGCAAAGAAAGGGCATTTTTTTTAAGGATACAGGAATCAAAGATCGTAACATGGAAATGTGTCCATGAACCAGAGAGGGATTAGTCTTAATTTTTTTTTTTTTAGAAAGAGAGAGGGACAGTGAGAGAGACAGAGAAAGAGAGAAACAACTTTAGTTTTTCACATGGCCTTCATTGCTCCAACACTTAGTTGTGTACGTGGTGCTGGGGTTTGAACCTGGGTCCTCGTGCTTGCCGGGCAAGCCCCGAAACCTCTGAGCCACCGCTCCATTCCCAATTAGTCTTAATTTTATTTCAACTCTCATATGTGTGTTGCTACATTTGTTTTCTTTTGTGAAGATTTCTCAGCTTCTTCAAGAATTCAGCAGTTAACTATTTGAGTGATTATTATGTGCTGAATACAGTGTGAAAATATTTTATATCAATTACCTCATATAATCATGTCAGATCTCTCAGTTCTTATTGTATGGATAAGGACATCATAGTTTTAAGAGGAACACTTAATCTAGAATTGAAGTCTAGGCTATTATTAAGCTCTTAATAACTGTTATATATTGCTTCCTTTGGAAAAAGATGACCAAACCTCACCTCCTGATATTTTCTATCTCCTGTCTGAAGAGACTAAAATCAGAGACCCAATTTCATATTCCTTTGGGGGAAAAAATGGTTTGGCTTGGGTAAGGTGCCTAGCTCTGGACCTTTTACCCCTGATCTGATGGGTAGGGTTAAGTTGCTTAGAAACAATAGGGAGAGCTCTGTAATTTAGGATGGTTCACTGCTCCAAGAAGTGAGCTGCCTGTTCATTCTGGAACAGTAATGATCCAGAAAGATAAAGCAGCATTTTCAAAAGAGCAGATTGGTAATATATAGAATGAATTTAAAAGGTGAGGTTAGAAACTGAAAGACTTAGAAAGATTTTAGGTGATAACCATAAAGATTATAGTAGAACTAGGTTCAGTGGTGCACACCTGTAATTGCAGCAGTTTGGGAGGCTGAGGTAGGAGAATTGCAAATTCAAGGCTAGCCTCAGCAATTCAGTGAGGCCCTAAGCAATTTAGACCCTGTCTCAAAATAGAAAGCATAAAGGGCTGTAGATAAAGCTCAGTGGTAAAGCATCCCTGGGTTCAATCCCCACTTCCACAAAAAGAAAAAATGAAAAGAAAGAAAAAGATGTAAGAGTAGAAAGGGAGGGAATAGAAATAAAGGGTGCATATTTTGGAAGATGAAATGATAGAAGTGAATGTTAACTAAAAGGGAACGATTAAAGGTGATTTCCAGATACCAAGGCTGATCTCTCTGAAATGGTGATACAGTTGATAGGTGAGTTTGGGCTGGGAGAGTAATTTAGTGGTAGAATGTGGCATAGCATGTGATGGGCCCTGGGTTCAATCCTTAGCACCAAAAAATAAATAACATGAAAAACAAAAACAGAGGGACTGGGAAGGTGGCTCAGTTGGTGGAGGACTGGCCTAGCATGCACAGAGTTCTAGGTTCAGTTCCCAGTACCACATACAATAAATAATTAATTTTTACTTTTAATGTGGTTTTTGTGTTTTGCCTACTTGGTTGTGGATGTGGTGTTGGGTTTGAACCCGCGTCCTCGTCCATACCAGGCAAGCGCCGTAGCCGTTGAGTCACCGCTCCAGCCCCGGCTACAATAAATAATTAAAAACAAACCAAAAACCAGAATCCAGAATAATAATAATAGAGGAAGAAGAGAAAATGGAAGAGAGCAGATGAATTAGAGACTGATCTGTTTTGGGCATGTTGGTTTTCACATTGCTAGTTTGTTTTTTTAGTACTAGGGATTGAACAGAGGACCTTGTATATATATACATGCTAGGCAAGTGAGCGACATGCCCAACCTTTCTTAAAATTTGATTTTGAAACAGGGTCTACCAAATTGCCCGGACTAACCTTGAACTTTGAATTCTTTTGCATCAGCCTCTGAAGTAGTAGAAATTGCAGGCATATTGCCATCATAAATAGCACTGCTAGAATTTTTTATTGGAAATATAGAATAAAGTTACTAGAGTGAAATTAGAGTTGGAGTTGTATAGAGGGAACTGGTAACCAGATAAAATTTTGGTAAACAAAAGGGAAGACAAAAACTGTAGTGAGAAATCCACATTTGGGAGAGTAGGAGAACAAGTTACCAAAGATGTTTAATGAACTGTCAGGAAATGAGAACCTGAAATGGTATCAGACAACTGGGTTTTCAGGAAAGAATAGTTGACAGTAACATTGCTGCCATGCGGAGGACTAAGAAGTTCGTGAGACAGCAATTGTAATTCTCTGCTTTGGGCAGATTTCTTGTAATAAGGCATTAAAGAAAATAGAAATTGGAGGGTTAGATTGTTATGTTTGAAGTATAAAGAAGCAAGTGAAGCAGGGTGTGGTGGTGCCCGCCTGTAATCCCAGTGGGTTGGGAAGCTGAGGCAGGAGAATTGTGAGTTCAAAGCCAGCCTCAGCAACTCAGTGAGGCCCTAAGCAATTTAGGAAGACCCTGTCTCAAATTAAAAAAAAAAAGGCTGGGGATATGGCTTGGTAGTTAAGCACCCCTTGGTTCAATCCCTGATAGCAAAAAATCAAAACAGAATAAACAAAAAACAACAAGATAACCAAAAAGAAGGAAAAAAAAAAGAGGCAAATGCAAGTAGTTACATGGGATTGAAAATTTGTCCCAGCCTCCCTCACCCCCAGCTCCTACTGGGGATTGAACCAAGGGGCACTCTGCCACAGAGTTACATTCCTAGTACTTTTTATTTTTTTTTTAAAATTTGAGACAGGGTCTCCTTAAATTGCATAGACTGGTCTTCTTTCTTTCCATCTTTCTGAGTCACTCTCCCCAGTAACTGGGATTACAGGTGTAAGCCACCATACTAGGCTTGAGTTGGCAGATTTTTAAGGAAAGTGCTTTGTAGATTGGCCCTTCATTGTTCAGAAAAAGCACTTGAGTTGCTTTATCTCAAGCAAATATTTATTTTTGCTGTAATTGGATTTTTTTTTTTTTTTGGGTACCAGGGCTTGGACCCAGGTGTGGTTAACCACTACACCACATCCCCAGATCCTTTTTATATTTTATTTTGAGATACGGTCTCGCTAAGTTGCTGAGGGCCTTGATGAGTTGCCGAGGCTGGCTTTGAGCTTTGGATTACAGGTGTGTGCCACCATACTCAATTGCTGTAATTTTTTGTTATGCTATATACTAACCACTGTAACAGTGGTTAGAGGTTAGAACATTTTCTGATGACTATTTTTGTATTTAGTAGGTATTCATTCTGAATTTCTAGAGATTGTAATGATTACAAATTTTAAGTATATATAGAAAAAATATTTTAGATTTTACATATTCTGTTTTGAAACCTGGTGGTAGTGGATCATACAGAAAATAAAGAGGCCAAGAGCTCTTTTTTTTTTTTTTTTTTTAAGAGACAGAGAGGAACAGAGAAATAGAGAATCACTGAGCCACTGCTCCAGCCTCAGCCAAGAGCTCATTAAGAGTTTGCATGAGGGCCAGGCACGGTTGGCACACACCTGTGACTCAGGAAGGCAAGGATGGGAAGTTCAAGGCCAGCCTCAGCAACTTAGTGAGACTTTATTTCAAAATAAAAAAAAAAAAAAAGGGCTGGGGATCTACCTCCGTGATAGAACACTTGACTAGCATACAGGAGGCCCTGGGTTCAGTTTTTAGCACGACCAAAAGAAAAAATAAATTGCATAATTAAGGGATTACTATTTTAGGTCTAAATATTCCTTTCCTATGAGAGGTGAGCTGTGACTTTTCTACTACTCTGTCTACTGAGGATTGAAACCAGAGCGTTGGTTACTCATGGGCATGTGCTTTACCATGGAGCTTCATCCCCAACCCTTTTATTTGAGACAGGGTCTTGCTAAGTAGCTCACACTGAGCTCCAGCTTTCAGTCTTCCTTCCTCAGCTTCTCAAGTAGTTGGGATTATAGGGTGTGCTGACATGCCTGGTTTAGTCTGTAATTTTGCTTAATGAAGATGTGTACAAATAAATCAGTATGTATCTATAAAAGTATGTGAATTGTATACTTGATTAAATATTTATGTTTTATTAAGATTCTGTTAATATATATTTAATCATTATTTATTTATTTTGGTACTGGGGATTGAACCCAGGGGTGCTTAACCACTGAGCCACATCCCCAGACCTTTTAATTTTTATTTTAAGTCAGGGTCTTACTAAGTTGCTCAGGACCTCCCTAAGTTGTTGAGGCTTGGGGCTGGAGTGGTAGCTCAGTGATTTTTGCGCTTGCCTGGCATGTGCGAGGACCTGGATTCAAACTCTTAACACCACATACACAATTAAGTGTTGGACCACCACAACCAAGTGTCAGAGCAACGAAGACCATTTTAAAAACTAAATAAAGTTGATTCTTTCTTTCTCACTTGCCCTCACTCTCTCTCAAAAAAGAAAAAAAGTTTCGGAGGCTGGCTTGAGATCTTCCTGCCTCAGCCTCCCAAGTTGCTGGGATTACAGGTGTGTGCCACCATACCCAGCTCGTAGTTCTGAACAGTGTAGAACATATTATAAATATCTGCATTTCTATCAAGAATGAACAAGCATCAATTATTCATATTTGCTTTAGATCTTTTTTTTTTAAATTTTAAGAGAGAGTGTAAGAGAGAGTTAATTTATTTTTTCATCTGGTTTTTGTTTTTCCTCCATTTTGTTGTGTATGTGGTGTGGGGGATTGAACCTGGGTCCTTGCACATGCCAGGCGGGTGCTCTACTGCTGAGCCACCTCTCTAGCCCCCAGATCTTCTTTTTTTTGAATAAGAAATAATGAATGAAGAAAGTTGAAGTTTTTTTTATACTCTTCTCCAGTCTGGATCACCATTATTATTTTAGCATCTGCTGGGCCCATTTATGTTTTTATTTTATTTTTTTCAGTACTAAGGATTGAACCTAGGGGTGCCTTACCACTGAACTACATCTCCAGCTGTTTTTATTTTTATTTTGAGACAAGAGCTCTCTTAAGCATTCCAGGCTGGCCTTGAACTTGTGATCTTCCTGCTTCACATTAAGTAGTTTGGATTACCAGCCTGTGCCACTGTGCCCAGCTCCACCTAGGTTTTACTCATATATTTATTTATTGCTTATTTGTAGTACTTGAGTTGAACCCAAGGGTGCTTTACCAATAAGCTTCATCTCTAGTCCTTTTTAAAAAAAATTTAATATTTGGGACTGGAGTGGTAGGTTGGTGGTTATAGCGCTTGTCTGGTATGTGTGAAGATGCAAGTTCGAACCCTAGCACCATCTATGCAACAAAGTGTCAGAGCAACGAAAGCCACATGAAAAACTAAATAAAAATTGATTCATTCTCTCTGTCACTGTCTCTCTATTAAAAACAAATTTTTAGAAAATATCTTGTTTTGAGATAGGATCTCACTAAGTGGCTGATCCTCCATTTTGTGATCCTCCTGCCTCATCCTCTCTAGTTGCTGAGATTATTAGCTGTGTCTTACCACACTCAGCTCCATGTTTTAATATTCATACTGCATATTAGCGTTTTTGTGAACTCATAGGTATTTTTCCCTGGGAATGGTATCATATTCTGCAACTTGTATTGTAGCTGCATATTGACCTAGTTCTTTTTTTGTTTTTGTTTTCATTGTGCTTGTTCTGTCACTGAATTCTCTCCCCAAACCCCATTTTCTTTGCCTTTGAGGTTTTTGGTGCGTGTTTTCTTTCAGAGTTATGTAATGAGACCCACCCTCCCACCTGCATGTATTTTTTATTTGCCTGAGGATTGAACCCAGGGGTGCTTTTACCACTGAGCCCTTTTATTACCTGTGAAACAAGGTCTGTGTTACACAGGCTGACCTGGAACTTGTGATCCTCATGCCTTAACCTCAGTCCCAGGGATTATTGGTATGCACCACTCTGTCCAGCTTCTGGTTGTCTTTTGATGTTTTTAAGTATTTCATTGTATGCTATGTTGAGTTCTAGGGTAATAGTTGTTTTCTTGTAACTACTGTTATTTTATTATAGTTTGTCTTTTGGTCTGCTAATAGATATCTTTATGCTAATAGGTAATTTTTTTTTCTTTAAAGAGAAAGATAGAATTTTATGTTTTAATCTGATTTTGTTTTTCCATCATTTGGTTGTATATGTGGTGCTGGGGATCAAACCTGGGTCCTTGCTCATGCCAGGCAAGCACTCCACCTCTGAGCCATCTCTCTAGCCCTAGCTATTGTTTTGATAGTCTGTTTATTATAGTTGAGTCTTTTTTTTTAATTTTTTTTAATTAGAAGAATATAGAAATACAGTTGAGGGGGAAACATTATCAAAATGTTATCAATCAGTGGATATAAACTTTGTTGTTGAGGGGAAAAGCCAGATCATGGATAACCACCTTGGATTTTACCTATTGCAGTTTCCCCCAGAAGAACTCATGTTAAATGGGTAGTTCGTGGAGGAATGACATCGGCTTCTGGGATGGTTCCCCCATCTTCCCAATCTCCAGACTCCTATGAGTTCTTCATACACCCTCCCCCCTCCCCATCCCCCTCCCTACACCTCCAAGTATCCTATAGAGCCATCCCCCTATTACTCTGAATATAGTTGAGTCTTGACTTCGTTTTTATTCTGAGAACTCAGTGTCTTTCCACTTTGGTAATATTTTCAAACGTTATCACCTTCTCATTGAGTTTTCTTCTTCCTAGATTTATTATTTATGTGAATTTTTAGATTTTCATTCTGTTCTTCATGTCTTTTTTTTTCTTTTAAGAGAAGGACAGTGAGAGACAGAATCAGTTTTCACTGAGCTTTTCACATGGCTCCCGCCGCTCCAACGCTCAGTTGCGTACGTGGGTGCTGGGGTTTGAACCAGTGTACTTGCGCATGCCAGGCAAGTGCCGTAAGTGCTGAACCACCACTCCAGCCCTTCTGCATGTCTTTTAATTTTTCTTTTTTTCTGTTTTTCTATCTTTATTATGGATAATTCTTTAGCTCTGTCTTCAAAGTTATGCTTCTGCTAACCCAATGAGTGAATTTTTTAAATAGTAAACCATATGTAGAACTTCTATTTTTTTTCTTTCAAGTCTTTGAGAAGACATAGTTTCCCTTTCCTTTTTTGAAATATTTTGCTATTGGCTCAAGTTGTTTTTTTTTTTTTTTTTTAATAGAGGAGAGGGAGGGAGAGAGAAAGAATCAATTTCATTTATTTTTTACTTCTCTGACACTCTGTTGTGTATATGGTGCTGGGGTTTGAACTCCGTTCTTATGCCAGGCAAGCACCGTAACCACTGAGCCACCCCTTCAGCCCTTGGCTTAAGTTTTATATTCCTCCTTTTATTTGAACATTTAAAACATACTTATTTTAACAAGGCAAGTTCAGTGATGCATGCCTCTAATTCCAGCTACTTGGGAGACTGATACAGGGCAGTTACAAGTTTGAGGTCAGCCTGGACAACTCAGATCCTGTTTCAAAAAAAAAAAGGGTTGGGGATGTGTAGAGCACCCCTGGGTTCAATCCCTAGTACCAAAGGAAAAAAGCAAACACTTACTTTAAAGCTGCTGTGACACTTGAAGCTTGAGGCAGGAGGATCCCAAGTTGAAAGCTATCCTCAGCAACTTAGCAAGACCCTGTCTCAAAACAAAAAATAAAATATTGCTGGGGATGTGGCTTAGTGCTAAAGTGTCTGTGATTTCAATTTCTGGTACCAAAAGAACAAAGCAAAACAAAAAGCTGCTCAGAGATTTTGAAATTCTTTCTTAACTCTGCTTTGTAGTTTTTGGCTGTAAACTAATATTCAGTAGGAGTTGTCTTTTTTGGGATTCCTATTTCTCTACAATGGGTTGTAAAGATGTCACTATGGGGAATTTTTTGCATTTGTTCTATTCATTCTCTGTCTTTTGAGAACTATGTTTGGGGATGTTAGCATGATCTGGCTGTGACTTTTTTCACTCTTTTGATGCCAGGGTGGAGAACTGGTTGACTGCTAATAACAAAGACCAGATTATAATCACTGCCATAGATTAGGGACTTTCTCTTTTCCTTAAAGGATCTCAGAAAGTCATTTTATAGTTTTTATGCCAGCTCTGTGGTCACTTGGGATTAGGTTTCTTTATCTTCCTATTATGCCATCCTCGGAACACAGCTTTTATTTTCAGTATTTTCCGATGGTCATAGCATTGAAGTTAGAGCTGTAGCTATTGTGATTGCACGAAGAAGTTCTAGGAAGATATAAGGGTAGCGGGGAGGGTAAGGTGCTAATATGATTCTTCTTCCAAGTGAGTTGTCTTAAGTCCTCCTAGAAAGTCCTACCCAGTAACTTAATTTTACTGGGATTTAATTGTGATTGGGATTACAGGCATGTGCCACCAAGCCCAGCCTAAATTTTCATTTTCTTTGTGTGTGTGTATGTGTGTGTGTGTGTGTGTTTGTGTGTTTGTCCAAGGCTAAATCTTTGTAAATCTTTGCTCTTAAATTACCAGTCTATACATTCAGTTTTTCTTTCTTCTTTTTATAGTTGTTCCTTTTCCTTTACCTCTCTTCCCTTTCTTTGGTCTTGTGTGTGTGTGTGTGTGTGTGTGTGTATGTATGTGTGTACGTGTGTATTTTGCTGGGGATGGAATCTAGGGACCTGCATATGCTAAATGAATGTTCTGTCACAACTCCCATCCTTGGTCCTGTTCTTTTCTTTCTCCTCCTTCACTCTCTTTCCCTGTCTTCTCTTTTCCCTATGTTCTTCTCTTTTATTTCCTCTTCGTGGCTTACTGGGCCTCTTTTCTTCCTTTCCTCCCTCTCCTTTCTTCTCTTCCAACATTCCTTTGTTTTCTTCCCCTCTTCTCCTTTTCAAACAAGGAGACCTTCAGGTGTCTTCAGCTTGATTTCATCTGAACTGACTGCTCTTTGAGACTGCTTTATAGGTATTGGCCTGGAACTTCCCTTCACTATTGTTTTGGGATGTTTTCTTCCTGCTTTTATTGGATTCATTGTTTTCTTAATCCCTGACTCACCCGTTAATATTTAATGGTTGTAGTTTAGGTGGGCACATCTTCTAGCAACTTCATAGGAAAAGGTGCATGATAAATATGTTTTTATTCACCCAGTACAGCTGATTGAACCCAGAAGTACTTAACCACTGAGTTGAATCACCAGCCATGCTAATTTTTATTTTTTTTTTAAATTTAATTTTTTAATAATTTTTATTTTTTTATTTTGAGACAGAATCTCACTAAGTTGCCTGGGCTGGCTTTGAACTTAATGATCTTCCTGCCTTAGTCTCCGGGGTAGCAGAGATTTCAGGTGTGCACCACCATATGTGGCTATTTTTGTTGGATGCAGTATCCTCTTTTAGCTCTGAGAATATTAATGTGGGTTTTTGTTTGTTTAGTCTGTTGTTTTATGGTGCGTGTGGTACTTTTCCTTTGTATTTTTTGTTTTGAACTTGTTAGTGCTTAAAAATTTGGTGACTTGTAGCTATTGATTCAAATTTAAGACAGGCTCCTAAAGAGTTGATTAGAATCTGATTGACTGCATTTTAGGTGACCTTACTGGTTTCTCAGGGTATTCAAAGAGAAATCTCCATTCGTTTGAGGTTTATTACCAGTATGAACTATGTTAGTGTTGGAATTTATATATGTAGAATTAGGCTTTCATTTAATTCTTTTCTTAGACATGATACTACTTACTTGAGCTTAACCATGTGTCCCCAAGTATAAATTTCTTCTGGTATACCTTCTCCAGAATATTAAGGACTGTAGCTTTTTATGATAGGGGAGAGAGTTACTTGATAATGTAGTAGATTGTTTTGATTGCTTTTCAAGTTACATCCAATCTCCTGGTTTTAGTCTCACCTGAAACATCTCTCCCGTATACATAGACTATCACTGTGCATTCTCCTTTCCTCACCCTCTGGTGCCTACACCGAAAGTTATTCTAGTTTCCGGTGCTGCATGGTGTAAGATGCGTAACTTTTTGGGCTTGTCTTCCTCCTGCAGTAATGTTTTCCACTCTGTGAAGTCTTTGTTGTAATTTTTTTTAAAGAGAGAAGGACAGTGAGAGAGAGAGAGAGACAGAGAGAATCAACTTTTATTGAGTTTTTCACGTGACTTTCGTTGCTCTGACACTTAGTTGTGTACGTGGGTGCTGGGATTTGAACTTGTGCGTGCTGGGCAAGTGCGGTGACTGCTGGGCCACTGCTCCAGCCCCCTCCTTTTTCTTTTCTTCCTTTTTTTTTTTTTTTTAAAGAAGGGACAGTGAGAGAGATAGAAAGAAAGAAACAATTTTTATTTAGTTTTCCATGTGACTTTTATTCCTCAGACACTCCATCGTGTACGTGATGCTGGGGCCCTAACTCATGTATTCACGCATACCAGGCAAGCACCGGAACCGTTTAGCCACTACTCCAGCCCCATGTTGTATTTTTTTCTCTCTTTCCTTTTGGTGCTAGAGATTGAGTCTAGGGTCTAGGATGCACTTTTTTCCCCACACATTTTTTTTTTTTTTTTAAAGAAAGGGAGAGAGAGAAAGCGAGAAGCAATCTTTATTTAGTTTTTCATGTGACTCTCATTCCTCAGACACTTTGTTTTGTATGTGGTGCTGGGGTTTGAACTCATGTCCTTGCGCTTGCGAGGCAAGCGCCGTAACCGCAGAGCCACTGCTCCAGCCGCCCTCCCCCATATTTTTTATTGGTGCATTATAGTTGTTCCTATGTGATGGGATTTGTTACATATTGATATATGCACACGGTATAACAATATAATTTGGGCAGTATCCTCCCCAGCACTTTCCCCCTCCCACATTTCCTTTCAACTCCTGGTTTCTTCTGCTGATCTCCCTTTGATTTTTTTTTCCAGTTTTTATTGATTCCCTGCAACTGTTTAGTACAAAATATATTCCCCCACTTTTTCCTCCCACTCTTCCTCCTTGCTCCCTTTCGCTTTCCTCTCCTCTATTAGACCTTTTTTAGGTCATCTGTTAATTTGTACTTGAATGGTTCTTTATATAATCTTATCCTCTCCTCCCCCTTTATTTTATTCTAGCTTCCACAAATGAGAGAAAACATTTGACCTTTGAGTTTCTGACTTTGGTTAATTTCACTTAGCATGATATTCTCCATTTCCATTCATTTACTGGCAAATGCCATAATTTCATTCCTTTTAATAGCTGAGTAGAACTCCATTGTATATATAAACCACAATTTCTTTTTTAAAGAAAGAGAGAATCAATTTTATTTAGCCCCTTAGTCCATTCATCTAATAATGGGTTGATTCTGTAATATAACTATTGTGAATTCATGTTGCTATATACGTTGATGTGGCTGTGTTGCTTTACTATGCCAATTTTAGGTCTTTGGGGAAAATATCAAGAAGTGGGATAGCTGGGTCATGTGGTAGTTCCAGCTCTAGTTTTTTGAGGAATCTCTGTACTGCTTTCCAGAGTAGTTGTGCTAGTCTGCAGTTCCACCAAAAATGTAGAGATGGTCCTTTCTCCCCATAGCCTCACCAGCATTTATTGCTGTTTGTATTCTTGATATTTGCCATTCCGACTGGAGTGAGATGAAGTCTTAATGTAGTTTTGATTTACTTTTCCCTGATTGCCTAGCATGCACTCTTACTGCTGAGTATGAAGTCATTTACTACGTATTTTTCTCCTTTCTATCTTTTAACATTTTGTAACTATCGTATTCCCCCATGTTTGTTTTTTTGTACCTGTGGTTTTATGGACTTTTATCTCATTATTGTCATTTGGTATTTTAGGTAGGAGGAGGGAGGGGGTAGTTTTTAGGTGGGATTAATTGCCTGTGTTTCTGACAGTCTGTTTCCTGTTTCTTTGTTTTTGTTTGTTTGTTTTGTTTTTTTGTATTGGGGATTGTACTGGGTTCAGTGGAACCATCTTTACCATTAAGCTACATCTCCAGGCCTTTTTATTTTTTTGAGACCTGGTCTAGTTAAGTTGCTGAGGCTGTGGTCCTCCTGCCTTAGCCTCCAGAGTCATGGGATTATAGGCATGCTTAGCTTCCCATTTCTTATAAGGTCTTCTTCCTCACCCCCCAAATCAATTACTAGTTGTGTCTTCTATCTTTGCTCTATCTTTTTTTACTTGATTTTTTCCCCCACTTAAATTATAAATGTTTTTGAGTCTTGCCTGGGTTCTACTTTTCCTTTTACATGGTTCACCCTTCTGTTTTTTTCCCTTCATTGGCAAACTTCCTGGAAGACTAAAACCATAGTTTATAGCTCCACTTCTTCAACTGCCTACTATGTTCTAGTCTCTTAGTGTTTAATGATTGAAAGATAACAGTTGTCATATAAGCGATAGCATATGAAATCTTCTGCACTTGTTGTAATACTCTCATCATGGATACTGTCCATCTTTCAGTGACCCTTAAAAAAAGGTCTGTAAGAATTTCTTTAATGATTTAACTTCAGGAAAATTATCTCCCTTGAGGATCTGGTATATTTCTTCCTTTTTGTTAGAATATTCTAATTTTCTTTTTGTCCTGGTTACCAGGCAGCCAGTAACCAAATCTGGTCTAAAGTTACGTCAGCTATATTAGTCTCATTAGTTTATTTGTTTTCTCTTCCTCCTTCCGTTGGGTTTAGGACTTCACTTCTTATCTCTGTTTCTCTGCGTGTTGATTTCATTCTCTCATACTACAGACTCTCTACTACATGAGGCTGGAACCATGACTGCTGGCAGCTCTTGGCTCTCATCTTCCCAGCCCCTTCTACCACGCGAAGGGGCTCTCTTGAAGAATCCTGAGAAGGACTCTGACCTGTCTTGGATCATGTACCCACAATTCCTCTGGCTGGAGTGGGGAGGGTACTATGAATTGCAACCCTCACTAGAACTACATAGTTGGAGTCAGGGGTAAGAGCAGTTTCCCTAATGCAGGGGGGGTGGGTACTGTTCACAAAAGAAGGGTGATGCTTATGAAGAAGATGAACAATAGATGTCCATTATATTGGCTTTTAATATTAATTTTTCTATTTTTTAATTGTTAATATAGGTCTTTTACTATAGAAGCCCTCAAATCTTTTCCTTAATTTTTTAGGTATAAGTACATAAAATACCATAAACTTTGATTCAGTTGACCATCTAACTGCTACATATGTTTCTTTACTATGCTTAAATTTTGTGGTTAACTTCAAATGGCAAATCCAAAATTTTTTTTCCTTTAGGTTTTGATTCTGTAACCTATTTTCAGCATTTAAAACTATTGTGCCAGGGGCTGGAGCGGTTATGGTGCTGGCCCGGCATGTGCTAGTACATGGGTTCAAACCCTAGCATTACATACACAACTAAATGTGAGAGCAACAAAAGCCACATGAAAAACTAAATTAAAAATAGAAGTGATTCTGTCTCTCTCCCTTTCACTGTCCCTCTCTCTTAAAAAAATTAAAAATTAAAATAAAGATGGAATGTAAAACAAACAATGAAGTGTCTGAGGAGCACAGACCAAATGAAAATTAATTCTGTCTTCCTCTCTCTCTCACTGTCCCTCTCTCTTAAAAAAAAAAATAAATAAATAAACTCTTGTGCCAAAGGTTATAACTGGGTGTGGCGATGCATGTGTATAATCCCAGCTACTTGGGAGGCTGAGGCTAGAGAAGCAGAAGTTCCTGCCATGCCTGGGCAATCAATATAAGATAGTTAGGCCCTGTCTCAAAAACAAAAAGCAGGGCAGGATCAGTAGCTCAGCAGTTGGAGCACTTGCCTGGTGTACATGAGAATCCATGTTCAAACCCTAGCACCATGTACACAACTAAGTGTCAGAGAAACAAAGTCCAGATGGAAAAATTAATGAAATTGATTCTCTTTTTCTCTCCTCTCTTAAAAAAAAAATCGGGCGGGAGTGGTGGCTCAGTGGTTAAAGTGCTTGCCTGGCATGCACAAGTACACGAGTTCAAACCCTACCATCACATACACAGCAAAGTCTTGGAGCAATGAAAGCCACGTGAAAAACTAAATAAAATTTCTTTCCCTCCCTCTGCGCCTCTCTCTCTCTCTCTCTCTCTCCCTCTGTCCCT
>PVKS010041498.1:0-15985 GCA_004027875.1 Aplodontia rufa
TCCACTCCTGGGAATCTTTCCAGGGGATTTAGAATCAGCACATTACAGTGACACAGCAATATCGATGTTCATAGCAGCACAATTTACTATTGCTAGGCTATGGAAACAACCCCGGTGTCCCTCACTGGAAGAATGGATTCAAAAACTGTGGTACATTTATACCATGGAATATTACACAGCAATTAGAAACAATGATATTCCAGCCTTCAAGGGTAAATGGATGGTTATGGAAGAGATCATGATGAGTAAAATCAGCTTAACCTGGAGATCTAAGGGTCGATTGTCTCCACTCATCTGTGGAGGTGGGGTCTAGACCCTGGACAATGAGAAAGTTGGTCTAGTAGCATGAGTTAAATCCAGATAAGATGTAATGCTTTACAATCTAATGCTGTTTTTAGAGTTATAATGGGAAGGGGAAGGGAGGGATAAGGGAGGGTAATTGGGGGGGCACTCCTGGGGATAATTGCAATATCCAGAATATATACATATTTTATACACATTTTATATTATTTTGTTAAAATCTTGTAAGGCTGCTCAAAATAAAAAATTAAAAAAAAAGAAAGCAAGAGAGAGAGAAAACAAAAAAAAATAAAGTGTCATGAACGAAAAAAAATAGGATGTTATTTTTTAAAAAATTTAGTAAAGGGTTGAGTTACTGTACAATCATAAGTGTATGTAAAGTAACATGATACACATTTGATCCTAAACCATTTGATCCTAAACCTCCACATTGTCCACATCCATCTTTTGATTGTTCTATATTATGCCCCTCTAAGGGATATAAATATTTATCTATATTTGTGTGTGTATATGTGCATATATGTATGATTATAAATTTTCCAGAATCAAATGATTGTATAAATATTATTGACTTCTACAGAGTTTTGAGCTCAAAGTCTTCCATCCTATATTGAGAAATGCTTTGTCTATTGATAACAGAATCTCTCAAACAAGTGGTATAACAAAAGAAGAGTTAGAGCATACATATACAACACGAAATCTAGAGTTTCCACAACTATTTCACAATGGTAATAGGGACCCAGCTCATCATAACTCATGCCTGCAAGTAATGATTGGGTCTTGAGCTAACCCAACCATTCCAGTGTTCCTTCAACAACTGCTTTCTTTCCCCTCCCTCAGAGGAGGGATTTTATGAAAAAGACCACATCTCCATTTGGAATCAGCATTTTCAGTAAACTATAGTTAGCTTTCTTTCTGCCAAATTGCATAAGTTCCTCAAGGTTGAGAATTAAGGGAAGCAGATCCATAATCTAGAAGCACGAGGAAGCTTCAGGGTTGCTCACCAAGTATGTATATAAACATACAAATACATATATATTTGCATTTCTGCATCTTATTTAGAATCCCATCTGAATTCTGTCTAGAAGACAGTGTCTCTACAATGCTAATAGGGACCCAGATCTATTTCAAGAGACAGAATAGAAACTGCTTCTTTTATCATTTAGCATCTTTGGCAGTTTCTGTGGCCTCCTCTATAGGAAAGTGCATTATATTTTCTCAATACATAACTGTTGTCAGGCATGTTCCGTATGCTTTCTGAATAGATAGCCATATGAAAGCCTAATTATTTGTGTGAGATGAAGAAATCTTGGTATTCCCATTTTCCAGAAAATGCAACCGAGGCTGATGAGATCATGTCACTTGATTCAGCATTCATAGCTAACATCAGGCATTTCCGTGACTCTAACCCAGGTCAGCCTGACTTCATAGCCCATGGATTTTTTCCATTCTGATATGTTTCCGTGTCTAAATCTGTCTAGCTAAGGAGGGAGAACACCCTTGAATGAAGCATGCCAAGTTCATTTCTCACCAGCAACCTCACAGACCCCCTGCTGACTACTAAATGCCTACACAAATCTTGTAACACTGTTTCCCAGAAATCTCAGCCTAAATATTTTCTCCAGACCTGTTCTGGAGGCTCCAGAGGACTGAAAGATGTCATCTTTCTAAACACGTTGCGAGCAGTTTGAATGAGAGCTGTGGCAGTCAGGAATATTGAGCCAGGCTGGAAAACTGACATTCCAAACAATTTTCATTTGGCACAAAGCAATTTTTCCTTACGCATTTTCCCCTTCCCATTTTGCAATTCATGTTTATTTCGAGTGAAATTCAATCCATCTGCATCTGATTCACTAACACTTAATTCATCAGCAGACTGCTCAGTCAGAGAAACAGATTCCGATGTGCCTCTAGTCGGGATCTGTCTGGAATGCCAGAACAAGGGGGCTTGGAGAAACACGTGGTAGAGAAGGTGAGGTTGCTCTCACACCTTCCATGTGCCTTTCTTTCTTTGTTTTCTATTTGTCGTAGGCATCTGTGCAGATCTTTAAAAATAATTGTTTTGTAATTAGATTTTATACACCATTTTTCCCTCTCTGCCCTCGTTTTTCCATTTGTCCATAAGTATTCTCTCATTTCTTGTCCTAAAACACAAATCAAACATGTCCCCAAACATAAAGATGGCACACCAAAATACCCTCCCATCTGCATTGACCCTCAAATACGCTGCACATGGGCTTCTCAGACATGCAACCTCTGCACTCCGTGACCTCCGCTTTGTTTCTCATTCTTCTCTTGTGAACATTTGCTGCCAACAGTTTGCAGAGCCTTTCTGGTGAAGGCCACCCTTGAGTTGTCAGAACCAGTGACTGTTCCTGTTACCATTTGATTGCCTCTCTGCTGCGCGTGACGCTGTTGACAGCTCCCACTTTGTCACACTCCCTCCGTGTGGTGTTCTTCCCGTCCTTCCCTGTCTCTCTCCCCTTATTTTTAGTCTCATACTTCCCTCTCTTTCCTTGTTCAAAAGTGATTGATTTGAATGACTCCCAACTCGTTTTGTAAGCTTGTGGAGCAAGAGGGTGTGGGCTCCAAGCTCGCTCTGCCATTTATAAACAGCACAACCTTAGACATGTTTCTTAATCCACTCCATGCCTCATTTTCCTCAAGTGACAACCAGGGGAAAGCAGAGTTCTCATCTCAGCATTGACTCAGAGCTTAAATAAATTTAACATGTAATATTTTTCAGGGCTGGGGAGGTAGCACAGGGGCAGAGCTCTTGCCTAGCATGTGTGAGGAACTGAGTTCCGTCCCCAATAAAGCAAAAATAAGCGGGCAAAATGTGTGTTTTAAGTACCGGGGCTGGATCAGTGGCTCAGAGGTTACAGTGCACTTACCTGGCATATGTGAGGATGTGGCTTCTAACCCCAGCACCATGTACACAACGAAGTGTCGGAGCAGTGAAAGGCACATGAGAAACTAAATAAAATTGATTCCTTCTCTCTCATTGTCCCACTCTCTTTAAAAAAAAACATGAAATGAGAGGGAAACATTATCAAACCATCAATGACCAAAAATGTATATATACATAGTTATCTAGGGATACTCTTAATAATAATAAAAAGATATTTATAAATGCCCAAGATGAAAAGTGGAGGTATGAAATGAATTTGATTTTCACTAAAAGAAATTTCATCAAAAGGTTGAAACGAGTTTGAGTAATGCTTAAATGCTGTATATTCTTTTCAATGAAGCATTCAATAGGCACTAATAACTTTTTTTTTGAATTCCATGTATTGATATCCTGAAATTTCCTCATTACTCTTAAAGACACTAATGAAATAAGTAATATTAATAAAAATTTTTCGAAAGTCAAAAAGCCAAGCACAGTTTACAACTTCAGACACTCATCTTGGGCTTGTGAGTGGCTCAATGGTAGACCATTTGCCTGACATATGTGAGGTTCAGAGTTTGATTACTAACACCGTAAAATAAAAATAAAATAAAATATATGTCTTTAAAAAAATCAAATGCAACCTAGGGTCATAAACACTCAATGGATTTTATTTAATAATACCAATACTTGATATACTCCAACAATCTGTATATGCTTATATGGTAGGATTGATGACAAATGGCAAAGCATTCTAATAAAATCATCATACTTGTTCCAAAATAATGTTGGATACATATTCCCTATAGGAGAAATTCTCCTACCTAGAGATACCCAAATTGCATATGGTTTTTAATCCTGCACATGCACCCAAACTTAGAAATTAAGGTCAAAAAATAATTCATCAAGCAAAAATGTAACAAATAAGAAAAACCTAACATAATAATGGTTTGATTTTCAAAGTACTATTACTTACTTATGTCTTAATGGAACATTAAAATATTGGCCAAATGTGGTATAGCATTTTTATTTTAAAGGCTAAAATATTATTAAACATAATCTGCAACTAACTTTATCCTATATGCAAAATTTTCTGTACATTATTATTGATGTATTGTGTTAATGTATTTGTGTGAGAATCAAAATTGAAAGGTAATCGAAGCTGGTTGATAAATTAGAATGATGGGTTTTGATCATTCACCCTAAAATTCTGAAGTATAATAAAAATTTATTAATTGAAAGATAATATTTATCGTAAATAGGTAATACAGCATATATGTAATGAACTATATGCTAATAGAGAGAAAAAGAGAGAATAGAAATATTAAGAAAAGGATTTTTTTAAAGAGAGAGGGACAGTGAGAGAGAGAGAATCAATTTTATTTAGTTTTCATTGCTCCAACACTTCATTGTGTGCTTGGGTTTGAACCCACATCCTTGCACATGCCAGGCAAGCGCCATAACCTCTGAGCCACCACTCCAGCCCCCTAAAAGAAGGATATTATAGGAATCTTTTTTTTTTTAAAGAGAGAAGGACAGTGAGAGAGAGAGAGAGAGAGAGAATCAATTTATATTGAGTTTTTCACATGGCTTTCGTTGCTCCGACACTTAGTTGTATACGTGGGTGCTGGGATTTGAACCCATGTACTTGCACATGCTTGGCAAGTGCCGCAACCGCCGAGCCACCACTCCAGTCCCCTATTATAGGATCTTTGAGTGATATCACGAGTGGTCATGCCTATGTCCTCAAGGATTAGCAATGTGTCTGAATCAGAGTAACTGCTCCAGGAATTTTTGTTAAACAAAATCATGTTTGAGAATGGTGTTAGCATAAAAAGATGTGTGTGATTTTGGAACACAATATTTCATGATAAAAGAATCATGATGGTTGGTTTTGTTTATCAGCTTGACTGGATGGAGGGATGTCTAGAGAACTGGCGAATCACCCTCCTGCACAGGTTTGTGAGAGTGTTGAGAAGCTTGGCGTGTGGGTCAGCAGACTGGGTGGAGGGGAGCCTTCCTGAATGTGAGCAACACTGTCCTACATGCCGGGGAGCTGGATAAAATGAAAAAAGGGAAGAAAGGAGATGCTGCTCTCTTTCTCTCCTTTGTGCATTTCCGCCCAAGGATGAGCTTAAGGATATGTCAGGCGTGAGTAGCAGAGAAAGGGTGCACTTGTCATTTGTCTGATGCTGTCACCCGTGATGTCACACTCCAGGATCTTTAGCTTTGGAATGTGGTCTTAACGATAGTAGCTATCTGAGAAGGAAGAGCCATAATTTTAGGTTTTCAGCTTCATGTTGGGACTGCACATTCTGCTTTCCAATTCTCTCTCTCTCTTCTTGGATTAAGCCACTGCCATTTTTCCTGGCTTCCCAATAGTCACCGTGGAATTTTCCAGTAACTGGGTGGGTAAAGTTCTATTAACTCATAATTCTATAAGCAGGAAAATTATCCTGCACTTGTGAAGGTGAGGGACTTCTGTGGTTTAAGATATAGGAAGCCAAAAGGGGTGTGATTTTCATACCAACTATAAGAAACCGCTAGTTAAACCACAAAATTACTACTTTCTTTAAAACCCTGAGAGAGCTGAGTTCTCAAGTCCACCTGTAGCTAAAAGCGATGTTCCAGGAGAGGAGAAGACATCTAACCCAGACCTTCCAGTTTCATCACCACGCTCAGAAAAGAACTTGAGGACATATTAGGTGTAAGTAGCACAGAAAGAGGTTTATTATAAAAGGGGAGGAACTGATCTGAGATATAAGAGATAAAGAAAAAGAGAGAGGTGCCTTGTCTTGGTCTGGAATTTTATCATTTATAGAGAGACAAGTGCTAGGAGGCTGAACTAGAGGTAGAATCAGGGCATAGCTACACAATTTCTTGCCAGTTTTCCTTGAACTTGCACTAGTTCTAAACATGCTACCTCCTGCACCCTGTGTCTCATTCGCACCTTAATCTCCACCCAGGGCTGTGATGCACCTCATTTTACAAGGAGGCTCAGCCCATCTGTCAGTCCCCGAGGTCTGTAATGCACATGCTCCCTGAAGGACCAGGACCCCTGTGTGCCTTGTGGCTACTGTGCAGGTTTAGAGGCTTTCTCACAAGCCGATCAGCAAGCAGAGGGCAAGGACAGGAGCGATGACATAGTCTGGATTCTCCAAGACATGAAGCAGCAAAACTGCTCTCAACTGTGTTGCAGGATAAGGAAAAAATAATGGTTTCACAAGAGCAGATAAGATGGAATCAGAAAAAGTGTTTAATGAATTGCTTTATTTTATTTCATTGTCACTGACTGTACTTTTGTCTTTGTGGAGCACAATGTGATATTTGGATCTAAGTGCATATTGCAGAATGATTAAATCAAGCTACTAAGCATGTCTGTCATCTCACCTGCTTGTTTTATTTTGTTTTGTTTTGTGGTAAGAACATTTAAAATCTTCTCTTTCAGCAATTTTATAGAATGTGAAGTTAGATGTGGGAGAGTGTGTTAGTACAGAGGAAAAACATTCACATTTATGGGTTGGGTCATTTCCATTACCCTCCATATAATGGTTTGGAGGCAGGAGGGGACAATAGAGAGAGACTCCTTGCTCTGAGCAAGCCACGAACAGGAACAGAAGGGTATAAACTCTTCAGGCCACCTGTGTGACATCCTGCTCAGAACCTTCTCTCAAAAGCGTTTCCAGAGCGGATGGGAGCAAATCTTGTCCTTCCTAGGATAGTGGAAGAGACCCACTGTTGTTGGGAGAAGACAGAATAGAGCAGAGGGACAACTTTTCTAACTCCAGGAAGGAGGTAAAAAAGTGTCAAACCCAGGAATCTAACCCAACATTATTAAAGGTCCAAAACAATTTGGCGGCTACTGTTGTGGGAAAATGAGTATCAGAACACCAAGATCTGGAGGCAGCACTTTATTAGTGGCCATGGCCCAGAGTGATAATTCCCAAAGTCTAACCCTGAACACAGCAGGGCTTTACTTCTATACATAAGAAAGTTTAGTGTACATCAAGACATGGAAGTTCGTGCAATTTACTGGATAGTTACAAGCTTGTCATCAGCCTAGGGACTTTTAGCTCACATAGCTTAGGAACTTTTATTGTACCAAAGTCCAAAGGGTTTTTTATTTTTTGCTTTGTGTCTTTTTTTAAGAGAGAGAGAGAGAGAGAGAGAGAGAGAGAATCAATTTTATTTAGTTTTTCATGTGGCTTTTGTTGCTGACACTTCATTGTGTACATGGTGCTGGGATTTGAACGTGGGTCCTTCTGCATGCCAGGCAAGCACCGTAACCGCTAAACCACCACTCTATCTAGCCCTCCTTTGTTTTTCTTTTCTTTTTTCTTGTTTTAAAGAGAGAAGGACAGTGTGAGTGAGAGAATCAATTTTTATTGCGTTTTCAACATGGCTTTCATTGCTCCAACACTTAGCTGTGTACTTGGTGCTGGGGTTTGAACCTGCATACTTGCGCATGTCAGGCAAGCACCGTAACCGCCGAGCCACTGCTCCAGCCCCAAAAGGTTTTATTTTTCCCCTGCCCCCAGCCTCTCCATTTCCTGTATTATTAAATCTTAATAAGCAGGGATGCTGGATGCAAGTTCAAAACAGCTTGTTAGATCTTGAGCTGCTAAAGCTTCTCCTTCTGTTCTGTCACACTGTGGAGCTTGCTGAAGTTTCCGTTCTGTCCTACCACACTACCTGCTCAAAAATAAATCTGACCCACAACTTATCCCATATACAAATTGACTGGAGACCTAAATGCAAAATGTAAAATTATAAAATATTAAGACAAAATTGTAGGATAAAGTTTTTTTTCTTTTACAACATTGGATTGGGAAAGAACAATTTTTTATATTTTAAATTTTATTGATTTATATTTTGGCAATAGGGATTGACCACAGGAGTATTTAACCACTGAGTTGCATCTCAGTACATTTTATATTTTCTTTTGAGGCAGGATCTTGCTAAGTTGCTTACAGCCTTGCTAAGTTGCTAAGGCTAGTTTGAAACTTGGGATCCTCTTGTCTCAGCCTCCTGAGCCACTAGAATTAAATGTGTGCCACCATGTCTGCCAAAAGAACTTTTAGATATGACAAAAATGAATAATTGATAAGAACAAAACTGACAGTTTAGGCTTCGTCAATATTAAAAACTTCTTTTCAAAAAACCATTTTAAGAAAATAAGACCTCCTGCAGATTGGAGTAAATATGTAAAATGTGTGTATATGATAAAAGAGGGTGTACATAATATATGAAGAACTCCCCAAAGCCTATTAAAAAAAAGTTTACTTTAAAATATGTAAAAAATATATGCAACTTTTTCAGTAAAAAGATGCACAGGTGTTAAATATACCTGTGCAAATAAATCAATGTCCTTAGGCATTAGGGAAATGCAAGTTAAAATTTAGTATGCTAATATAAATATCTTGACTAGAATTTAAAAAACAGACAATACCAAGATGAAGAAAATATAGAATGGTTTGTATTCTGAAGTGCAAACAACCACTTTGGAAAGCAGTTTGACAGCTTCTTAGAAAATTAAAATGGTATCTGCAATTCCACTTTTAGACGTTTAACATATGGCTGCAGGAAAGCCTAGAGTTTGGTATAATCAACCCCTGCATTCATAGTCACTCAAGCTGGCAGCTACCTAAATGTCCTTCACTGGTGACGAGCTGAACCATAGTAACAAATAGGAACATTCAGTAGAGAGACATCTGCGATTACATGGATGGACCTCAAAGGTGTTGTATTAAATGAAAGAAGCCAGATTCATCATGCTGCATACTATATGACTTTATTTCTATGAAATTCTGGGAAACTTTAGAAATCAAAAATAGGTCAGTGACATTCAGGAGCTGGAGGTGGTGGTGATGAGGATTCCAGACTCTTACTGAAGGAAACACAATTTAAATGGAATTTTATAGATAAACATTGATATGAGGGCTGATATAGGCCCACAGAAACCCATGCAGGGTCCAGAAATTTGTCACACTTACATGCTCAGTTTATTTTCACCAAATGTGCCGAGATATTTCAGTGGGAAAGGATATTGTTTTTAATATCTGAGACTGAAAAACCAGTATCTTCATATACACACACACACACACACACACACACACACACATAAAAGCTTAACCCTGATCTGAAACCACACACACAGAAATCATTCAAAATAAAGCAAATTTCCAATGTGAGAGCTAAAGTAATTTTCCAGAAGAAAATCTGAAGAAGCAAAGAATTCTCAAAAAGGATAAATTCAGTTAAAAATTTCTGCCCAGCTTTGGGGTTAGAGCTTTGGCTCAGCAGTTGAGGCACTTCCCCGGCTTGTGCGAGGACCTGAGTTCAAATTCTTGCACCACATACACAACTAAGTGTCAGAGCAATGAAAACCAAATGAAAAATAAATAAAGGTGATTCTCTCTTTCCTCTCTCACTTCTTTCTCACTCTCTCTTAAAAAAAAGACATCAATAACAAAATGAAAATATTTTCTGTTATAGAAAATACTTTTAATGCACTTTTTTAGTAAAAGAAAAATTCTATATCTTAACAGTAGAATAAACAGCCTGATAAAAATGGGATTGCCCCAATAATAACAGAGTATGTTATAGGAATATCAAGTAAACACATAAAAAATTCTCAGCACCATTAATCACCAAGAAAACACACACTCAAACCATGGAGTCTCCACATAAAGCCTGCTGACACCAAATGTTAATGAGGGTGGAGAGACACCAGACTCTAAAACATTTTTGGTGGGAGTATAAAATTGCACAGCTACTTTGAAAAAATATTTTGCTATTTTTTTTTACAATGGTAAGGACATCTCTTCTGTGATCTGACAATTCTACTCCTAGATATTTAGCTAGGAGAAATGGCAATGTTTGCCTACAAAATGATTTGTAAAATATGTTCACAGACACGTATTTCATATTAGCGTAAAACTAAAATCATTAGATAAATTGCAGCATATTCATGTAATATGATATTAAATAATGAAAAAACAACAGCTTACACACTAAGCAGGATGATTAGATTTCAATGAAATTATACTGACACTGAGGAGTATACTATGTTGATTCCATTTATAGAAACTCTTAATACAGACAAATCTGACTTTTGTTGAAAAAACAAATCTTCATAGCAGCAATGCCTCATGGGGACATTTACTGAGATGGGGCTAAGTTGACAAGTATATTCTGTACACAGGGTCATGAATTAAATGGTAGATATGATTGTCAATCTTCATGGAATTATAACAAGATTGTGCATCTCCTGGAATTTAATTTTGTCTTAAGATACACACACAGACACATACACACACATACACACATCTTTGAATTGACAAATTTCCCATTTGGTTGACCTTGAACAGCAAAACAATATTGATTAATATCTATCCTAAATGAAAAGATACTGAGCAATATTGTAAGCCTTCTCAAAGTCTTCCATATGTCCATTGCACTTGGGATCATGAACGAAGTTGCTGTCTTAAAGCCAATGTTAATATTTATCTGCAATTTAGGAAGTCTCTTCTTGCCAGAAATGTGTAAGTTCTCATTTCCTCTTGCAATAAATATTGCAACTCCCCAATGTTTTTTTGAAAGTGAATGAGTAGAACATTAATTTCCCTATTGCTCTGAACCCCTGCTTTCCGAGAGCATTAACTGTTTGTACATGCTGAGTTTGCCATTGGCAAACTGACTAGTTTTTCATTGCTGTGACTCAAATACTGGACAAGAACAAATTAGAAGAGGCTTGAGCAGTAGCTCAGTGGTTGGAGTGCTTGCCTGGCATATGCAAGGACTCAGGTTCAAACCCCAACACTGCATACACAATTAAGTGTTAGAAAAACAAAGCCAGATGAAGAAATAAAATTGATTCTCTCCCTTTCTCTCTATGAAGAAGAAGAAGAGGAGGAGGAGGAAGAGGAGAAGGAGGAGGAGGAAGAGGGAAAATAGAAAAGTGAAACTTTATTTGGGGCTTACTGTTTCAGAGATCTCAGCCCATAGATGACAAATCTCATTGCTTTGGGCACAAGATAAAGCAGCACATCATGGGAGAATTGCTCAGTGAGCAAAGCTGTCAGCCCATGGCAGACTCGGGAAGGCAGGGGAGGAAAGGGAAATGGGCCACAAGAAAAGCAAAATCTCCAGCTCAGTCCCCAATGACCCACCCCATCCAGGTATGCCTCACCTGCCTACAGTAAGCATCCAGTTAGGTCATTCAAATTAGGATGGCTGATAAGGTTACAGCCCTCACAATCCAATCACTTTGCCTCTGAGAATTCCTGCATTAACACTGGAGTTTTTTGGAGGACACCTAAATCATTCAGATAATGAAGACAGGCTAAGTAATCTTGAACACACAAAAAATAGCAAAGGAAAAAACGTATAGAACACAATCAGAATTTTCAGGAGCTCTGGGATGAAATTTGAAGACCAAATATGAGAATTCTTGGGATAGAAGAGAACAACAAGTTACAAACTAATGGCATAAAGAACATTCTCAATGAGGTAGTTAAAGAAAATTTCTTCCATATAAAAAATGAGACAGATATGCATGTTGAGGAAGTGTACAGAACTCCAAATAGACCTAATAAACTGAAAAACTCACCAATACACAACATTATTGACAATGCACAGCAAAGAAAACAAGGAAAGAATACTAAAAGAAGCAAGAGGGAAACACCAAGTTGCTTTCTGAGGGAAAAACCAATAAGGATTACCTCTGATTTCTCAGCTCTGACTCTTAAAGCAAGGGGAGCCTGGAGTGAAATATTCCAAATATTCCAAACCCTAAAAGGCTAAGGTTACTATACCAATTAAAACTCAGATTCAAATTTTAGGGGAAAATAAAAACATTCCACAACAAGATCAAATTAGCAGCATTCATGAGCACAAAAGCAGTGCTACAAAGAATGCTGAAAGACAAATTTCAAATAGAGGAACAATTCTCAAAGTACACAAGCAGAGGAAGGGCAATAAAAATATAAACTCCTAAATGATAACCAGAAGAGCAGAAAATAAAGAAAAATATCACAATGCAATGAACCACAATTATATACCTTTTCTAACACTGTGAGTGAATGGTCTCAACTCCCTAATCAAAAGACATAGATTAGCAGAACAGATCAAAAGCAAAATTTGACACTATGCTGCTTACAGGAGATGCACCTTATGGCCAACGACACACAGGTTGAAGGTGAAAGGATGAGAAAAAAGCATATAAGGCATATGGTCCAAGAAAACGGGATGGAGTTTTGATTCTTATATCTCTCAAAGTAGATTTTAACTAGTATTTAATCAGAAGATATGTAAAGGCAATTACATTTCAGTAAAGAAAATAATACAACAAGAAAATATAACCATGGTAAGTATCAATGCTCTCAAATATGTGGAAAAAAAATCTCTATGACTTTAAGTCCCTAATAAACTACAACACAATAATTCTGGGAAACTTCAATACATCTTTAACACTAATAGACAGATCATCAAAACAAAAAAAAAACTAATAAAGTTATTTCCTGAATGATTAAAATAAAGAACATATCAAAATCTCTGGGACAATACGAAAGCATTTTTGACAGGAAAATTTATAGCAGTGAGTGCCTACATCAAATCCTAGTGCAATCCCAAATAAATAAGCTTATACGCCACCCCAAATCCTTAGAAAAAAGATCAAATCAATCCTAAAATTAGTAGAGGACAGAAGATAATTGAGATCAGAGCTGAAATGAATGAAATTTAGAATAAAAAGACAATATAAAAAATCAATGAAACAAAGAGTTGATTCTTTAAAAAAAAAACAACCAAATACAATTGACAAATCCTTAGCCAATCTCACCAAAATAAAGAATGAAAAGAAGCAAATCAGCACAATCAGAGAGGAGAGTGACAGAGAGAGGGAGAGAGAGGGAGAGAGAGAGAGAGAATCAATTCCATTCAGTTTTTCATGTGGCTTTCATTGCTTGGACACTACATTGTATACATAGTGCTAGAGTATGAACCAGCATCCTCACACATGCCGGGCAAGCACCGTAACTGCTGAACCACCACTCCAACCCCACCTTATTACTATTTAATGCTGTTTTAAATAAAATCTTTATTTTAAGCTGCATTCATCCTTCTTTAATGTTTAGTGCTATGTTCTGCTCAAGAAAAGTTTGCCTACTCTGTCATTTGGAAAGTGTCTCTCAATCTTTTTCTCAAAAGATTTTATCAATCTACATTTCACATTTAACTACATGACATTGCACATTGAATTAGAGGTCAAGAAGTACAGATTAAATTAGTCCCAGTTACTGAAATCCTTTCTCCCAGTGAACTGCAATAACACCTCTCTCATTACTCAGATGACCTTATGAGGAATACTGCTTCTGGACTCCTCCACTCACTGTCCATTTGTCTTTTTCTTTCCAAAACCATGTTATTATAATAACTGTATATTTACAGAGAGATCCCCACAGACCCTACTGAAGTCCAGAGGATTACCAGCACCTAATTTGAAAACCTATATACCACCAAGTTGAAAAATCTGGAAGAAATGACCAAATTGACACAGGATAATACAAAAACCCCAAACAGAGCAATATCAAGTAATGAAATTAAAACAGCAATAAAAAGCCTTCCAAAAAAAAATCCCAGGACCTGATAGCTTCTCACCTGAATTCTACCACAATACACAGAATTAACACCTCTCTATATTAAGTTTTCCGTGAAAGCAAAAAGGATGGTACCTTTCTAAATACTTTTAATGAGAGAACCATACCTAACCCTGTTGCCATAACCTGACAGAAGCACAGAGAAAAGAAAATTACAGACCAATATCCCTGATGAGTATAAACACAAAAGTCTTTAATAAAACTTTAACAAACCACATTAAAAAATACATCAAAATGACAATACACCATGACAAAGTGGATTTCATTCCAGGGAGACAAGGTTGATTCAACAAATTCTAATCAATAAATGTGATTCATCATAATTAAAGAGGAAAACCACATGATCATCGCAATAGATCCAGAAAAGGCCTTTGATAAAATCCAACATCTATTCATGGTAAAAACACTGGTGAAGCTGGGGATCAAAGGAACTTACTGTAACTTTGTAAAGGCCATCTACAAGAAACACACAGCCAACATTATAGTAAATGGAGAAAACAGAGCATTTCCACTAAATTCTGGAACAAGACAAGGTTGTCCACAGTCATCATTCTTAAGCAATATAGTCCTCAAAATCCTAGCCAGAGCAATCAGGCAAGAGAAGGAAATCAAAGGGATATTAATTGGAAAAGAGGAAATCAAACTATCTATTTCCAAATGATATGATCCTATACTTAGAAGACCCCCCCAAAAAAAAAAACTCCACCAGAAGATTTATGGAGCTTATCATCAAATTTAGCAAAGTTTCAGGATACTAGATCAACACCCATAAATCAAGAGATTTTCCATACTCTAACAGTAATTCGGCTGAGGAATAAATCAGAAAATCCATTCCATTCACAAGAACCTCAAAAAAATACCCTTGAGTTGTTAGTCTAGCCAAGGAAGAAAAAGACCTCTACAATGAAAATTATAGAACATTGAAGAAAGAAATTGAAGAAAACATGAGAAGATCAAAAGACAAACCATGTTCTTGGATAAGCAGAATCAATATAGTTAAAATGGCCATTCTACCAAAAGTGTTTACAAATTCAGTGCAATCCCCACCAAAATACCAATGATATTCTACACAGATAGAGAAAAATGAATTCTTATTTTCATCTGGAAGAATAAGAGACCCAGAATAGTAAAAGCAATATTAAACACACACACACACAAAAAGAAAAGCAAGAGGTATCAGAATACCTGACCGGAAATCATACTACAGTGATTTTGGAGTAGGCAAAGACTTTCTCAACAGGTCTCCAAAAGTGAAGGAAGTAAAGTCAAAAATCAGTGAATGGGATGCCATAAAGCTAAAACCTTTTGTTTGCCAAGGAAACAATCAAAAGAGTCAAGAGGTTTCCTACAGAAATGGAGAGAATCATGGACTATGATTCCTCAGACAAGGGTCTCATATCCAGAATCTATAAAATCCTCAAAAATGTTAACTACAAAAACACCAAGAGCCCAACTGATAAATGGGTCAAAGAGCTAAATAGAGACTTCTCACCAGAGGACATTGATCAAGCCAATGAATACATGAGAAAGTGCTCTAAATCTCTAGTAATCAGAGAAATGCAAATGAAAACCATATTAAGATATCACTTTACACCAGTCAGAATGGCAAAGATGAAGAAAATAAACAATAATAGATGCTGGAGGGGATGTGGATAGATAGGCACACTAACACACTGTTGGTGGAGCTGCAGACTGGTACAGCCCCTCTGGAAAGCAGTATGGAGAATCCTTAAGAAATTAGGGATGACTCCACCATACGACCCTGCTATTCCACTCCTGGGTATCTTTCCAGGGGACTTAGAATCAGCACACTACAGTGACACAGCAATATCGATGTTCATAGCAGCACAATTTACCATTGCTAGGCTATGGAAACAACCCTGATGTCCCTCACTGGAAGAATGGATCCAAAAACTATGGTACATTTATACCATGGAGTATTACACAGCAATTAGAAACAATGACATTGCAGCCTTCGAGGGTAAATGGATGGCTATGGAAGAGATCATGATGAGTAAAATCAGCTTAACCCAGAGATCTAAGGGTCGATTGTCTCCACTCATCTGTGGAGGTGGGGACTAGACCCTGGACAATGAGAAAGTTGGTCTAGTAACATGAGTTAAATCCAGATAAGATG
>PVKS010041499.1:0-15987 GCA_004027875.1 Aplodontia rufa
GTCTCACTAAGTTGCTTAGAGCCTTGCAAAATTGCTGAGGCTGACCTTGAACTTACAATCCTTCTATTTCAGCCTTCTAAGTCGCTTACTTGATATTTTTACCCATCTTCTCACCCAATCAGAATATGAACCCAAGGGTCATGCCTTACTGATCTTTTAATTTCCAGTATCTGGCACAAAGTAGGGGGTCTGTAAGTGTGAAATTAATGTGTCATTCCCTGATTCAGAGTCCTACTAACTTCTCCATTCTCCTAGCTTTCACCACACTCCCCTTTTCCACTTTACAAATTTGCTTCAACAACAGACTAAGAGATATTCTTGGCCACAGGTACCACCCAGCTCCCCTAGACCTCCCTCTATACACACACAATTTGCTGGAGAGGGGTGGGGGGTGGTGGTGATCAACATTCCTTCGTGCCAAGCTGGCAAGTTCTAATTCATCTTGAATGCCAGTCAAATTAAGCCTTTGTTTTCCAAAACAACTTCTATCAATTTTCCATGCATTTCTACTCAGATCCTGGAGGCTTTATCTGAGGTGTGCATTGTCTTTTTTGGTGGTTAGACCCAGTCTGAATCCAGCCAGATACTCCCTTGCAGGAATCGACATCTAAGAAGTTACCTACTTGCCCCTGGGACTCAGTTTCCTTACCTCCTATCAAGGGGAAATGTTTTGCTAAGTTCACCAAGCTGAAGTTCAAGAAGGGTCACATAAGTAAAAGTGTTTCAAGAGGAAAAAAGCACCATTAAAAGAGGAGGAACAGCCAGGGAGCAGTGGCTCACACCTACCTGTAATCCCAGGAACTTCAGAGGCTGAGGCAGGAGCAAGGCAAGTTCAAAGCCAGCCTCAGCCACTTATCCTAGACCTATTGTGGACCTAAGCAACTTAGAGACATTGTCCCAAAATAAAACATAAAAAGGACAGGGGATGTGTTTCAGTGGTTAAATACCCCTGGGTTCAATCCTTGGTACCAAAAACAAAACAAAACAAAACAAAAAAAACAGAAGAATCAGAGAAGCCAACTTGAACATGTTTCAATGGCCAAAGCTGTAACAATTTGAACAACAGAATAAAGTAGTATTGGATTATAACCCAAAGTATAAAATAAATATCTATGAGTCCACACCAATATAAGCAAATGATCGAATAAATTACTAAATAGTGGAAAGAAGACAAATCTCCCCTGTAGAAGAATTTCAGAAAGTGTGTGGAGATACTTGCTCTCAAGGAGGGGGAGCATTAACTCTCCCTGGCTGTAAAGTGCATACAATGATTTTCATCCAAAGAATACAGTATACAAAAGGGGAAACAGAGTCTGTAACTTTATTGTGGAGAAACCGGACAAACACTCTCAGTCACAAATCATGTTGATAGAATGAAACCCTTGAAATGATGTGATTAATATGGCAACCTAGTTCTGTGGTTTTCCTCTCAATAATCCAAGTCTAGCCTTTGGAGAAAAACAGTAGGCAAATTCTGATAGAGAGGCACCCTAAAATATACAGGTCCAATTGCTATAGTTTGGCTCTTAAGTGTACCCCAAATGAATGTCCATTTGTTAATACTGGTCCCCCACCTTGGCACTATTGGGAGGTGGCAGAAATTTAAAGAGGTAGGGCCTAGTGGAAGGTCTTTACATTATGGGGTGGAGGTGCATGCCTTAGAAGGGCGCTATGGGACCTCAGTTTCTCTTTTTAGTTTTCTAACTAAGATGTGAGCAGAACAGGGATCAATCAATCATACTGTAACTTCCAAAACTGTAAGCCAAAGTAAATTTTTTCCTCTTTTTAAGTTAATTATCTCAAGTATTTCTTACAGTGAAGGAAAACTCAACAATCATCACAACCAGAGGAGCACAAATAATGTGATAGGTTAACCTGAATGGGATCATGAAACAGAAAAGTACTTAGGAAAAAAGGAAATCTAATACACTATGGACTTTGGTCAACGATAATATACCAACATCGCTTCATTATTTGCAGCAAATGTACCAGACTGACTAAGATGTTAATAAAGGTGAAACTTCAGGGTATATGGGAGCTCTGGACCATCCTCTTAATTTTTCTGTAAACCTAAAACTGCTCTAAAAACTAAAGTCTATTAAAAAAAGAAAACCGCAATTTTGGAAACTTTTTCAAAAGCCTATTTTTTAAAAGGTGATTTTTTTTTAACTTGGGGAAAAAAACGTGGTAGGGATTATGATTTGGCTAACAGTAAAACAGGAGGTTCAGGCATGCATAAAGGAATGTCATTCTCCCCTCTTTTGAAGCACACACAAATGGTTATGTCAAAATCTGGAATCTACTGGGAATTCTAAAGTGTCTCCTTCTTATTTACTCCACAAGGTTGAATTTATATATTTTTTTCTAAAGCCAAACAGGAAAAATATACAGCTCCAAGCATATGTGGCTAAAACCGGTTTACTCTGACCAAAGAACCAAGGAAAGGAAACCTAACTTTGGTCATGGAGCCTGATTGGCTCCCTATCTACGCGGCTCCAAGCCACAGACCTTCATCCGGGTCCCGCTTACTTTCTGGCGCTGGGGACTGTGAGGGACTAGAGTCCGGGCTGGATTCGGAAAGCGAGTAAGACTCACGAGGAAGGGCGAATGGAGGGTGAAGCAAGCAGGGGGGACTCGGCTGGCTGGGAGGACGCAGCGAACTCGACCCCTTCCGCAGCCTGCCCGGCGGCCTGGCCGGGTTCGGTCCCAGGGCCCTGTGGCCGTATGCTGTGGCGCCAAGCCTGGGGCGCGTGTGGGAGACTGCCGCTTTGCTTCATTTCTCATCAGATGCCCCGTACTCACCAGTCCGGAGCCGCTAATCCAGGGCCCGGGTCGCTCCTCTCCGCGCCGGTCTGTTCCGGGTCCGGTTCCTGCACAGCAACCAGCGCGACAGCACGTCCCCGCCCCGTAATCTCCCGGCTCTTCGGTGCCCTCCGCCGAGATTTCTCCCCAACCAGCCCCGTGATTGGTCCCTGCTGAACTCCGCCCTCCAATGGGAACTTTATTCTACTGTACGTCACTGATCACTGGGCAAATCCCCAGGCAGCTGCTGGGGGGTGGGGCAGCAGGGAGGAAAGGAAACTGAAATCGGAAGGGGAAGGGGTTGGTCAGCGCCGCAGCGCGAGTTTGGTACCGCTACTGGCTGTAGGGGAGGTGACTTCTGAAGCCTAATGAGATCCCTGTGTAATACTCGGGTGCAAGAATCCCTTCCCGGTCTTCCGAGACGCCCCTACTTCCCCATCTCCTCGCCCGCGGCTTAAGGGTGCTCTGGCCAAGGGCTCAACATTAAATGACTCTGTTCCCAATGTGACCTAAATTTGCTTCCAGGACAAGACAGAATTTTAAGCAAATATTCTCGGGGCCTATTTGCAAAAATTAACTACCATTTCCGAAGTGAGTCGCTTTATGCACAATATCCATATACAAGGCTAGGAATTGTACCCATTAGACAGAAAAGAAAACTGAGGTTCTGTGCTCCTCGGGGCCTGGCCGGGCTCGGTGGGATTGTTTCCGTTCTTCCGGGATGAATTTAGAAACCACAAAGCCCGCAAAGCAAACCGGGACTCGAGTTCCCAGAGTTCCCAGGGATCTTGGTGGCGAGGTTTCCTAGAGGCTCCGGCGCGGCCCAGCAGCCCACGGCCCAGGAAGGTAAACACACCGAAGCTGCAGAGCCGAACCTGGTCCCACGGCGAGGCCATTCCCTGTGGTGACGTCACCGTAGCCCAGGTACTGCCGCGTGAACACGTCCTAGACTCCCCCCGCAGCACGGAGGCCACTGCGTTCAACATTTGTGCGGAGCTGGTAAGAGGCGGCGAAGGTTCTGTCCCTCAGTTCCCAGCTCCTAGGGGCGGGATCTAGACAGGCGTGGGCCGCCCTTCTAAGGCGGGGTTGAGGGTGGGTTGCATGTGTTGGGGTGGTTTGTCTTGGTGACCTGGTGATTCCACGGTCCTAAACTCTAAAACCCACCCGTCTGCCAGTGGTCCGCCGCAGAGGGCGAGGAATTTTGGAATGAATACTCGGATTTGTATGTGCTGGCGGAAGAGATGAGGCACAACTCTGGCGGGACTGTGCTCTGGATACGGTGGCAACACATCCAACACCCACCTACTACCTGCTGTTTGGTGTTGTGGGAAGAAAGTGTGTTTGAAATGGACCTTAAAGAACACCGCGTGCTACCTCTCGCAGAATCCCACAAGGTACTTTACTTGCTCAATCTACAAATCATCTGTGCATGCTCCAGCCCTTCCACGCCCACCCTCCTCTCTACCCCCACTTAAATTCTCTGATACTTTCCCAGCTCAGTTAGAGGGGCATGGAAAACCTCTGCAGGGCCTGGGAGTTCGGGAAAGGCTGGTGTGCCAGCCCCTTTTATCTTTCTGAGCCACTTTTCTCTCAGTCCCTGTGTTTAAACCACTTTTGTCTTGAATCGCTCTGCTCCAGCCCCTTGCATGGCTGCCCCCCTTCTTATCAGTCATGTCTGAGCTTAATTGGCATTTCAGAAAATACATGCATCACTCAGTCTAAATCAGTGTCTCGTCATGCATTATTCTGTTGATTTCTTTATTCATTGGTCACCATTTGAAAACTTCTTGTCCATTTTCCTCAGTGTAAGCCCCATGAGAGCTGAGACCTAGCTGGTTTTCCATGCGCATGGTTATTACTAAATAAATGAATGTTGAATAGGTGAGCTCAGCTTGGGCATTTCTGAATTCTTTCTAAAGCTGTGTGGTTTCACTTGGCAGCTCTGTCTCTTGCACTGCTCTCTCCCACCATGCTACATCTTCATTGATGCAGTTTCTTAAGTCTGACTAGAGACATTAGCAATGGAACACAGGGAACTCTGAGGTAGGATAAATGAAATAAAAAAATATAGGTAGGAAGGACAAGGAAAATATAACTTCAATTTAAAAACTTTATATCTTATAAACTAAAGCTCTGCATATCTTTCCTCCTGGTCTTAACACTCACCAAGCCAATTCTCTCTCCTAGGTCTGTCATTCTCAAACTTCTGGGAAATCCGTAAATCAGTTACCATAAATTCACCCATTTATGAAAATTACTTTGCACACTGCTAGTTAGAGAGATACAACATTTTAAGAAACCTATAATATTGGGTACTTTCCAACATTATCTATTGCTCAGATAATGGAGACCACATCAGCCTAAAGTATTCTGATAATGGTTGGATCATCAGTCGCTAGACTGATCTCATCTTTGCATACCTTCCCATTCTGGCCCCTCACCAGGTTTTCTTCAAAAGAGCCTAAGAACCCCAAAGCATCTCACTCTCGAGATAGTCAGCACTCTCCTCAAATGTGTCTCTCCTTTCCTAAGTAAATCTGTATCTTTAACTGATGTGTCCTTAAAATCATTCTGCAATGTTTGTTCAGAGCCCAGCTTATCCTGAGTCAAGGTCCCCCTCTCTAGAACTCTCCTGATAGCTCCAGTGCTTGCTTCATAGTCAAGGCAACTTTATAGCAGCAGGTGGCGTGCCTCTCTAGTTGCTGGGATGTTTCACTGGCTGCCCTCCAGGTTCTGGGAACAGAGTTGAATTCTTTCCTCCAGCTCTCTAGTCCTGTGCTTGTATCAGGGGGGCCAGAGCAGTATATGGGGCTGCTTAGGAGGGACCTAGACTACATGGGCTTGAATCCTCCTTCCTGGCACTTTTTGTAAGTCTCTGGGCGAGTTGCTCAATTTCTGTGTGTCACAGGTTTTGCTCTGTAAAATGGAAATAATAATTCTGTCTACTTCATAGAGCTATTATGAGAGAACTAAATGAAAAACTTCAAAGCAGTATAAATGTTGACTAGGCCAGAGAGGATGGCATGTATAATCACTTACATATAAAATGAGAATCTTAAAAAGCAAGATTTAGTAGGTATATTCTTTTTATTTATTTATTTTTAAAGAGAGAGAGGGAGAAAGAGAGAATCAATTTTATTGATTTTTTTATGTAGCCTTTGTAACTGATACTTAGTTGTGTATGTGGTGCTAGGATTTGAACCCGGGTCCTCCCACATGCTAGGCAAGCGCTCCAACTGCTGAGCCACTGCTCCAGCCCCCCTAGTAGGTATATTCTTAAGCAACTCAGGTTTTATTTAAGGAAAAACTAGAAACTGCCCTTTTATAAGTTTGGATATAATGAAGTACAGAAAATACTACCCCAAAATATGGCACCTTGAAATCTTAACAGCAGAAGCAAGAAGTACTTCTGATCTTGTTCTTTGTACCCTGGAACAGGCCACAGAAATTAGAATTCTTCTCCCCCTTCTCCCAACATCAAGCCATATCTGCTGAAGATCCTCCTGTGACCAGTTTCCTATTCTATACCTAGAGAAAAAGAATGTCACAAAAGGATGCCAACTTTCTTGACGGCCAAACCAGGGAAACTGCCTGGATCCTGGCTGGCCTGATTCAGCCCCGTGTCTGCATAAGAAAATGAGCAAACAATGTGAAAAGGAAAAATTAATTTAATGCAGTTTGATCAAACTGGGGGAAGCAGTCAGTTAGTGTTTTAGCAGGTCCTACAGAAGCAGTTAGAATTTATAGAAACAAAAGTCAGAGATAAACATATGTAGATTTAGTTAGGCTGTGCTGGCCAGAGAACTTGTCAGTTTTAACTTCCTTGGAGCCAGCCTGGGCCACAGGGTAGTCTTTTAGTTTCCATTCTCAGCATGAAGTTCTGGAGGTGTTTTACTAAGAAGAAACAGAACCAACGGGCCTTGCTAATTGCTCCTGCCCCCCAGTTTATATCTATTAGATTATACTCTTTGTCCTTCAATCATACTTCTGCATAACCATCCATAAAACCACACAGAACTCTGTTTCTTTGGGTCTTCATTTCTGAGTGGTAAGGAAAGAAGTGAAAGAAGGAAATAAAGAGAAGAGGCGGCTCAACAGTAACACAGGTTTATTCAGGATAAAGTTGTGGAGGAGGACTCAGTGGCCTCTGAGACCCTCTTCCACTTACAGACTGGGGTAGATATAGGGGACTGAGGGAGGGGGTTGTCAGGCAAGCGTCCTTATGGTGTTGATGTGGGGTTTTTGAGATGAGGCTGGATTCTCTGCTCCCACTGGCCAACTGAGTCGGGGACGACTACAGATTCCAGCAGCCAAAATAGTCCATTTCTAGTGTTTGCAGGTATTCCCAGTTAAAACTGGGAATTCGGGCTGGCTGCAGATTGCTGCAGCCAAAATAGTGTTAGCAGCTCTCCAGCTTAGAGCTGGGGTTCACCCCACCCCCACCCCCAGCTGCTGTTGAGTAGTGTGTTGTAGCTCTTGGTGTGGAAATTCACCCCAGGAATTTAGCACCAATCTTCTTCTGGGTTCTTGTCTCACGAATTTGAAGAATAAAATCCTTGGACAACCGCAGAAGGGAAGAAGAGTAAAAGGAGTAGGATTTATTTAAGGAAGCAGAGCAGAAACTCCACAAGGCGGAGGGGTACCTGGAAGCAGGACACTATCTGATGTATGTTAGGCCAGGGTTATATTGGTTTGGGTGTATGGGCCTTGATTAAGATTCATGTAGAGCAGGCATTGAGAAAAGCACCAACATCATTGGTTAAACTCTGTGTAAAACAGGCATTAAAACTAAGCACCCAAGTCATTGGTTAAAATCTATGCAAAACAGGTAGCAACTCTTTCCTAGTTCCATCTGTGTCCACCCCCACTTCTTAGTTTTCCTGCCTTTGGGACAAAGGAGTTGCTCCTACAGGTGAGCCTCATGGTCATTTGCATTTGAAGGCCCTGAGCCTTCAAATTCAATTAATGGCTGTCTACCTGCTAGCTTCTAGGTGTGGTTGAATGGTCCTGATTACCTAGCCATTTTACTCTCTCTCCTAAACTGTCTCAGTGTCACCTTCATTTGGAACCAGGTGTTTTCAGGATTTCAGTCCCAGATCACAATTTCCTTTTTATGATGATGGAGTGCTTGGGGTTTCTTTGCATGATGATGGAGTATTGTCTGGGGTTGACTGCGAGGTAACTCTTGTTCTAAGATGGAGGATATGTTTCAAAATGGCATGGCCTGGGTCAAGTTCTACCCAACATGAGTGTTCCTATGTCATGTAAAATTTAGGCTTAATAATTTTTTGTTTGTTTTTCTCTTGTTAATGTCTTTTCCTACAGGAGTTTCACTCATAAACCTTGTCAAGAGAAAGGAAAGTAAGGGAAATATAGAAGGGTGCAGGCAGCCAGGGTAAGTGAGGAAGTCAGAGGCAGGACCAGATCAAAGGAGCGCGGAGGGGCTTCTGACTGTTACGGAGTTGGGGCCTTCTGGGTAAACTGAGGCAGTGCAAAGACACCCCCAACCCAATTTTTGCCATCAAGTCAGATAGGAAAAGGGAAAGGGGACACTATCAAGGGAGACAGTGGGTCCTCTCATACAGGAGAGAGACAGTATGCCTCTCCTTCACTCCGCTTTTACTGGGGATTCCAGAGAAGGTTCCAGAGAGTCTCATGTCTCATCCAAGTCTACCTCTTGACTTTTTTTTTTTTTTTTTAAGAGAGGATGAGAGAATAAATTCTTATTTATGTTAGGTTAATTCCACGGCAGCTGGCTGGGGGCAGGGCATCAGGCAGCCTGCCCTCAAAAAGAACAACCATCAAGACGCTAGCAGACAAACTCCAATAGCGCCTCACAAACACCTGATGATTGGTGGGTCCACCAGCCAATCTCTGAGAGGCCATCCCTATCAACTTACTTCCTTTCCCCAGACTATAAAGCAGCTGCCCAGCAGAGGTGGAGCAGCATTTTCCCATGCACCCCACTTCCCTTGCCCACTCATCACTTCCCCTGCTCACCCTCACTGTGGCAGTGTAGGTGGATTTGGCCCAGGAGTCGCCGATCCCAATAAAGGGTTTTCCTCAGCTGTTCTTAGGTCTGGCTACCTTTTTGAGCACCTGTGCCTGTATTTACACCCGTGGTTTCTGATTTTTTACAATTTAGTTTTTCATTTGGCTTTTGTTGCTCCAGCACGGTGTTGTGTATGTGGTGTTGGCGATTGAACCCATGTCCTCGCACATGCCAGGCAAACACTCCAACCACTGAGCCACCAAATTCTTAACCATGGAGCTTTACATATTTTCTGGTTAGGAGGAACTACCCTTATCTTCCTGAATTTTAGGATCTGGTTACAAAATTCTCTGCCTTCAAGGTAATTGGGTTCCTTGTATCAACATTATTTTGGGGTGGCAGTTTTTCTGCAGGCAATATGTAACTTGCTGAGGAATGTGACACATCTTGCATACCTGGGCCAGGCAGGCTCCCCTGCAGACAAACTGCTTTTTGGAAGAGAAAGCATGTGGGGTCAGCACGGTGGGCCCATTTTATAGAGTTATTCTCTTAACTTCATCTTCCCACCATTTACCTCTGTCTGTCCCCTAACATGATGAGGTCAACTTCCAGGCTGATGGAAGTGCTTATGGACACAAGCAGGGGATCCAATCAGAAGACACTTCTGTACTGGTGCTCTTAAATGAGGGATCCAATAGACAAACTAAAACACATGCATGGACGCAGAGGGTACCAATTAATAATAGGAGAGTGTATACAGTGAGGAAGTAAAGAAAGGAGGAAATTCCAGAGACTATAAAAAGAAAAGCCAAAATTTCCCCACCAGACTCCCAGCTCCAGGGCACCTTCTGTTCAGAGAAGTCTGTTAACTGTCACTTTTGCAATAAACCTGCTGCTTGCTTGCTATCTCTGTGTCCTATTCTTCAATTCTGTGCTGAGCAGAAACGTCTAACCCAACACCCCTAGATGGTAACAAAAGGATAATACTTCTCCCCTACATACAGAATAAGTTTACTGCGTTCAAATATAGTATTCAGAATCTCAAGGTTTTAAGAATGGTGGAGTTCTTAAAAGAGGCCTCCAACAATCAAAAATACTTAAAACCATGAGGTTCTCTTTGGTAAAGATGGAAAGAATCTTTTGGGTGTGAAAGATGTTCGTGATGCGGGATTTTTGAGATGAGGTCAGATTCTCTGCTCCAGCTGGCAAATGGAGACTGGGCGGACTACACATTCCAGCAGCCAAAATAGCCTGCTTCTAGTGTTTGCAGCTATTCCCAGCTAAAACTGTGAATTTGGGCTGGCTGCAGGTTTCTGAGGCCAAAATAGTGTTAGCAGCTCCCCAGCTAAAAGCTGGGTGTTGCAGCTCTTGGTGTGGAAATTCACCCCGGGAATTCAGTGCCAATCTTCTGGGTTCTTCTCTCGTGAATTTGAAGAATAAAATCCACGGGCAACCATGGAAGGAGGAGTAAAAGGAGTAGGATTTATTTAAGGAAGGAGAGCAGAGACTCCACAAGGCGGAGAGGTACCTGGAAGCAGGACACCGTCTAATGTAGGTTAGACCAGGGTTTATATTGGTTTGGGTATGAGCATAATTAACACTCATGTAAAGCAGGCATTGAGAATTGCATCAGCATCATTGGTTGAAATCTGTGTAAAACAGGCATTGAAAATGATCACCAACATCATTGGTTAAAGTTTATGTAAAATTGGTGGTAAATTCTTTCTAGTTCCTACCTGAGTCTACCCCCACTTCTTAGTTTTCCTGCCTCTGGGACAAAGTAATTGCCCCCACAGATGAGAATCGTGGTCTTTTGCATTTGAAGGCCCTGAACTTAACATTAAGGGCTCTCTATGGGGCAGCTTTTATGTGTGGTTGAATGGGGCCAACAGTCCTGACTACCTAGCTATTTTATTATCTCTCCTAAACTGTCTCATTAGGCCCTGAATGAATGAATGATTTCTCTAGTGGAAAAATTGAAAGTGACATGAGTTGTAGATCTGTATGTCTATTTTTCAGCAGAGGCTTAAACTAATAAACAACTTGTGTGCTACCAAAAACTGCTTCTGTGCTAAGAATTAGCTGTAGACTAAAAATTAAAAGGTTTAACTGTTCCTTTTAAAAGAGGAAAAGGCATTTTGAATGCTGATAACATTAACTGCTGGGCTTTGAACAGAAAGCAAGCATAGGCTGAGCCAGTTTCTTCTGTGGCTTGTTTCGTCTTTTAAAATCCCCACCTCCAGGTTACTAAGGTCAGTCCTCTTCCTCTTCCCCTCTGGCAGCTACAATCCCTCTGCCTCTTTGTTCTACACCTATGGCACCTCCTCCTCCAAACCCTCCCCCCTCATTCCCTCTGTATCTAAAACTGTTGTTTATTAGTGTTTTGCAAAAGTACTACTTCTAACAGAAGAAACCTGAATTAAGTCATGCCATCACCTACAGGACAGATAAGATCTAATGCTGACTTCTACTGTTATTAAACAAAAGAGGTAACTATAAAACTGTAACATATTACACAACTAAGTGTTGGAGCAACGTAGGCCATGTGAAAAACTAAAGTTGTTTCTCTCTTTCTCTGTCTCTCTCACTGTCCCTCTCTCTTTAACAACAACAACAACAAAAAACCCCAAACAAACAAATAAGAAAACCCTGTAACATAATATTCTGCTGGATATTTAATACCAAAACCAGATTACCAAAGTTAAGATTGAAAGAACAGGGAAGACACCGCACTGCCAGCTCACCGGAGAAGTTCCGCTTTATTCAGTAACTGAACACACCTTTTATAGGGCCTAGGATGAGCTTATGGGCTGGTGTATGTGACGGGGTAAGAACTCATTGGGCAGTTTTGGATGCCGGGTACCTGGGCTGGGGTGGCGGGTGCTGACTGGATGGGTTTTGGCACCGGCGGGAACCGGCAGGTGTGGAAGAGAAGGGGAAAGTTTGCCATCTTAGGAATTCAGGGGACCACATGGCCTTATATTCCCCCCTTTTCCTTCAATGGGAATAAGGTCGTCGACTCTTTCTAGCTACTTCCTGCTGACATGGGGGGTGACGGGGGAGAGGTAAGGGAGGATGGCCATGACAAGTTCCCAGAGTAAGTCCGCGTCGGTGGTGATCTCTTCTGGGGTGAAGATTGCGAAGGTTCCCTGAGCCCAGAGGTCGGCGATCTGTTGTGTCCATTGGGAGTGAGTGAAAACGGGTGCCATCAGCCACAGGTCGTCCATGAGGGATCGTAAGAATAGTCGCCAGCGATGTGAGAGTCGGTGGGTCATATCAGCAACTGGTGAAGGGTTCCCGTGCAGGGCCAGTTGGATCCTCGGTGGCCAGGAGCTGGTAATTTCTAAGCAGAAGCTGGTTAAAGGTTTGATTAGAAATTTTCCCTACTTGAGTTTGGAGAAATTTAATGAAACAAGGCAGAAACAGGCAGGCTAAGACTATGATAGCGAGTGGTCCTAAGAGGGGGCAGAGCCAGGTTAGGAAGGGGTTTTGTAGCAGGGACGAGAAAGGGGTCAGGCTTTGAGGAGGAGTGAAGCTTAGAGGCTAAGTCAGTAAGTTTTGTAATATCTTGTTCCACTAAACCTGACTCATTTATGTAGTAACAACATTCTTCTTGTAGGAAGAGGCAAGTGCCTCCTTTTTCCGTGGTCAGGAGGTCTAGGGCCCTGCGGTTCTGAAGTGAAACCTTGGCTAGGGAAGTGAGCTGACGTTGCAGGGATGAAAGAGAATCAGCAGTGGAGGACAGGGCTTCCTGTAGTCTGGCATCCATGTCTGCAGCCACCCATAGGGAGTGGCCAAGAGCACCTCCAGATAGCCCAGCTGCAGCTATTGAGGAAGCCAGAGAAAGGCCAACTATGATGGGAAGAAATATGGTACGCCACTGGCGGTGGGGCAGTGAGAGGAGAGTTTCCATTTCTGAGTAGGAGAAGAGAGTGAGTGGTGGCACTAGGGTGACTATGACACAGGGGGCGGAGAGGTTGGCAGGGAGGAAATTGAACAAGGTCCCATTACACCAGTAGAAGATTCCTTGGGAGGTAAAGTTTTGTGATTTCTGAGAGAAATATGTCTGGCAGAGGAAGGAGTAATTGGTGGAGGGGTCCAGATGAGGTGGGGTAACACAGGTGCAGGGGATGAGGGTATGATTGGAGTCCTCAGGATCACCGGGTTCCCATAGGGGGACGTCCGGGAGGGTGACAGGATGTGGGGAGTCGTCAGGCTTTCCGAAAAGGATGGTAAAGTCTGATTGAGACAGGTTGAGGGGAACAGCAGCAAGGAGTGGGCGAGTAAGGGAGGCACAGAGGAAGCAATCCAGGGGTTGAAGGTGGGAGTGGTTAAGGAAGACAAGGGCCTTTGAAAGGATGTGGGGCCATATGGAGGGGCTTTGGGTGGTTTTGTGGAGCCCCCCAGGGCAGAAGAAAGTTGCTGTTTTTTATGTAGGATGTCGGTTGAGACCTGGGACAGGGGTGCAGCTGTGGAGACCATCTGGCTTGATATAAGGATGGTCCCACAGTGGGTGGAGGAGTGGGCGGAACAGTACCAGGCAGCTGTAACTCCTGCGGCCCAACGGGGGTGGAGTGGGTCCCTGATGGTAATATTGAAAAAGGATCCTGTCCATTTGAAGGCTCCATTGGGTTGGCGAGTGGTGCCCCCAAACTTAATAAATTCCCGGATACCGTCTGGTTGATGCCTCCAACATGACCAGTAAGGGCATCCATAATACGTGGACGGCCACCAGGAACAGTAATCCTGTGTCTGGTCCCAGAGGAAACATAGGTAGGCATTAAGGGCGGAGGACTCAGAGGAGAGGTGAGAGGTATGGGACAACTGAAGATGGAGGGTACCATTGTGCGGAGGCCAGGTGGCCGTGGCGATGGACTGAGATATATAACTTTGTTTGTAAGGAACCGTCTCTTTGACAGTGAATTTCCATGTGTAGGAAGAAGAGGCAAGGGGGATAGAGGCCAGGGACTGGTTGAGGAGAAGGAGGGTAAGAAATGCATGAGGAGGCCTCATTCCAGGACAGTGGGCAAAGAGGGGGAGCGAGAAATCGTAGCTTGAGCGGATCAGTAGGATGGGGGGAGCAGTGAAGATTGGGTGTGACTAGAGGCGATGGCCGGCAGGAGAGGTTCTCCGTTGTCGGGGATGGAAGAGGCTTTAATCTGGAAATATGAACCCAAGGGGAAGTACGGTTATCGGGCAAGGCCAATTTGGCTGCCGTGGGGGTGCAGAGAATGACGGGGTATGGCCCCTCCCATTTGGGTGTTAGAGGGGTTTTCTGCCCAGGAGGGTTGAGAAAGACTCGCTGGCCTGGATGGAGAAGGAGATGATTTTGGGTGGAGTTTGGATCTGGGAGTAGCCAGTCTTGATATTTCCATAATTCAGCTCGTAGATGGGAGAGTAGTGGTAGGGACATGGTAGGGGGAATAGGGCCTGAGGTTAGAGAGATACCAGGGGGTATCAATGGGCGGCTATACATGATCTCCAAAGGGGAAAGGTTGGTTGGTTTTTTTGGGAGGGCTCTGATCCTTAGTAATGCAAGAGGAAGTAGGCGGGTCCAGTCCTGGTGTAACTCTAGAGACAGTTTTGTTAAGGTGTCCTTTAAGGTGCGGTTTGTTCTTTTCAACTTTACCAGAGGCCTGTGGTCGGTATGGGCAGTGTAAATGCCAAGGGAGGGAGAGAGATTGAGATAATTTGTGAATTATCTGGGCAGTAAATTCGGGCCCATTGTCGGATTGGATGGAAGAGGGCATCCCAAATCTAGGAATAATCTGGGAGAGGAGACAAGATGCCATCGTGGAGGCATGTTTGTTAGAAGTTGGAAAAGCCTCCACCCAGCCCGAAAATGTGTCAACGAAGACCAGAAGTTATTTAAGGCGCTTAATGTTGGGCATGTTGGTGAAGTCAATCTGCCAATCTGAGGCTGGGGTATGGCCTCTCGCTTGATGTGCGGGGTATGGTTTGGGTCTTAAGGGGGTATTAGGGTTAGTGTGTTGGCAGATGGTGCAAGAACGGGAGATGTCTTGTAATAGGGCTTTATCCTTGGGAGTGAGAGGAAAGAAAGTTTGGAGGAAGTGAAATAGGGATTGGGGATTGGAATGAAATAGGTCATGAAGAAGACGGAAGAGAGGCATCTTTTCCTGTTTGGATAGGAATAAGGGGTTGTGTGCCAGAGAGGCATGGGCATCAGGAGGGGTCATAACCGGGAGGAGGACATTGTGGGTTTTGGAGAGAGCTGCCGCTCGGGCAGCGTCATCCACCTTTTGGTTTCCTCGAGTGACAAGGGAATTGTCCTTTTGATGGGATTTACAATGATTAACTCCCAGGAGAGATGGCATCTGTGAAGCTTCTAAAAGCTCTGTGATGAGGGCTGAATTAGTTATTTGATTGCCCTTGGTGTTTAGTAAGCCTCTTTCCTTCCATATGGCTGCATGAGAAAGGAGAATGTGAAGAGTGTATTTGGAATCTGTGTATAAGGTCAGTTTTTTCCCTTCAGCCAGAATGCAAGCCCGGGTCACGGCGATGAGTTCTGCCTGCTGATTGGTAGTCCCGGGAGGTAGTGGGCGTGACTCTATTACAGAATCAAGTAGCCTGCGTAGTGACGCTGGTCCTCTCTGAAGGAGGATCTGTCAGTGAACCATACATAGTCAGCGTCTGTAAGGGGGCCCTCAGAAATGGAGGAGTGGCAGGGAACGAGGTTATGGAGGGTTTCTAGACAGTTATGAAGAGGTGTGTCTGAATAGGATGGCAGCGGGAGTAGGGTAGCAGGGTTTAATGGGGGGCATGAGGAAAAGGAGATGTTAGGATTTTCCAGGAAAGAAGATAAGAGGGCTAGGAGTCGAGATGGGGGGAGCAACTGGAGGGCTTTGTATGAAAGTAGGTCTCTAAGGTGGTGTGGCGAAAAGATGGTGAGATGTGCTCCAAAGGTTAGCTTGTAGGCCTCTCTTTGTAGGAGATGTCCAGCTGCCAGGGCTCTTAGACAAGGGGCCCATCCCCATACTGTGGGGTCGAGCTGCTTAGAGAGGTAAGCAACCGGGGCAAAGGAAGGGCCATAACTTTGGCCCAGGACCCCCACAGCTTGACCACTATCCTCATGAACGTAGAGGGAAAAAGGTCGGGAAAGGTCAGGGAGGTGCAGGGCTGGGGCCTCCAATAGTGCTTGTCTAAGTTTGAGGAAGGGGCGGCGTGGATTGTGG
>PVKS010041500.1:0-15990 GCA_004027875.1 Aplodontia rufa
ACTCTCCAGCCCTCATGCCTTCCTGTCTGTGTCACACCTGGCCATGAGGTGATCAGGCCTCCTCTACTTGCTCTTCTGCCCTGATGTACTGAGCTGCTTCAGGCCCAAAGCAACAAGGCCAATTGGTTTGACAGAAACCTCCAAATCTTTTAGACAAAATGAAATTTTATTTATTTATTTATCTGCTGGGTTGATTGACACAGAGCTGAGTAACACACCTTGGATAGTAGAAACACAAATCACAATCATGTCTCAAGGTTTCCTTCTATCAACAAAGTTTTATTTCCACAGATGTTCTCATCTGAGGACAATCAGCAACAGTTAGTCATTGATACACTGAAGCTGGACCATCAATACCCTGTTCACAGGCTCAAAGTCCCGGGAAGAACAGCCTTTTGCTCCACCCGGGTGGCCTGTCTGAGTAGTTTGAGGAGAGACAAGTAGCTCAGCCTCTCTAGGCAGCATGATAGAACAGCCCAGTGGAATAGGTGGCTCTTGCTACCCTGGGTGGGGGTCAGGGCATGGGGGGTGGCATGGAGGGGGATTGTGGAAAGTAGCTATTGTTAATTAAGAAATTGGTTTTAAGCTGCAGTACTGTGAGAATATCTTAGGGCTGGGTAATAAGCCTGATAAAAAAAAACCTGGATGTGGGGGCACCAGGTATTTCTCTGTGCACCCTTATGAATTTAGGATGATAATAGATTTTTTTAAATAATTTTTTTTTAAAAAGAGAGGGACAGTGAAAGAGAGAAAGACAGAATCAATTTTTATTTAGTTTTTTATATGGGTTTCATTGCTTGGACATTTGATTATGTACGTGGTGGTGCTGGAATTGGAACCTGTGTACTTGCGCATACCAGGCAAGCACCATAACTGCTGAGCTCCAGCTTCTAGAATGGTAATAGATTTTAAAGCCAAAAAAGAATTGCTTAGAATTGTTTATTCCACTGTTATTGCAATATAAATTAGCAGGTTGACGCCCTATTCATCTTTCTCATAAAGAAAATACTGCCTATTATTCGAACCTATGCTCATCATTGCAAGGATTTTATTCAACCTGATTATGGAGGCTTTTGTGGTAGAATAAGCACAAAATAATAATAAACTCTTCTGAGTGGAGCTTCCAGGCAGGAAGAGTTAACTCTGCAGGCTGTGTCTTCTCTTCTAATAGGAGCACTTTAGCAATGCTAATCAGTTATGCTGATTTTCTGTTTTGATTTTTCCATAATAATTAAGTGAATGAACTGGGATGCAATCAAGTTTGGCACTAGGGGGTTCATGCAAATGACTTATGTTTTTCACATTTAAAATTTTTGCTAAATGGAATCCTAAGGAAAGTTATTGAAGATGAAGACTGGGTGGGTGAGGGTATCTTAACATTCAATTTAGAGTTTGGATATATTCAAAATATTATTTTTAATGAAGCAAATCACTACTGTGTTGCTTTTTTCAATTGAAATAATGCTTTTAAAATTGTAATTTGTTTTTAATTTTACTCTAAAGTAGAAAATTATAGTTTAAGAGAGGATGACAAAGCATAGAAGAGAGAAATGAAAGGAAATTGTATTTTACTTTTCCTCTATCAGAACACACACAAAGGAAAAAGCATGTCCACATTTATTCCCTAAAGCCTTTAAAAGACAACAAATAAAATATGGAAAGAGCACAATGTAATGCTTGATCAACTGTTTGGATTGTATACCAGTGCCTTCATTAAACAACATGGAACAAAAGGACAATTCACATTTCTGAATATAGAGAAATAGTGTGTTTCTATAGTTATAGTTTATTAGCATATTTGTGAGGGGACTTTTCTCTTCTCTCCCCAATGTATTCAACATTTGTTTTGTTAGTGTTAACCACCTTACATGAATTTGCATGGTCCCTGCATCATGAGCTAGCAATTCCTTTTGCTTTTGACATTTTATTCTCTATTATATAGATTATTCTAGCACTCAGTTAATTTCTAATTTTAATTAAGAAAATGCTTTGGGATGAAGACACCAAATTTGTACAGATGATCACACATATACATCTTTTAAGGTACTGATCTTTTCCTTTACACAAATGCCACTTCCAACTTGCAATGCAGTTTGACATTTCCGCATGCTGAATTTTAAAATCAACGAGGAGGGCTGGAGCGGTGGCTCAGTGGTTAAAGCCCATGTCTGGCATGCACAAGGACCTGGGTTCAAACCCCAGCACCATGTACACAAAGAAATGTCCAAGAAATGAAGTCCCGATGAAAAAATAAATAAAATTGGTTCTCTCTTTCTCTCTCTCACTGTCTCACTCTCTCTTTAAAAAAAATAATAATAATAAATGAGGAGTTGACCAATTTCTGCTTTTTTCCTGCCATCTTGCTTCACAGGCACTGCATCAGGTGCAAAGCAAAGAAGAGAAACTGGAAGCCTAGTGTCACAATTTTTATCTTAAGAGAGAACATACAGGCTTTTTATTTTTCTTGGCAGTTTGATTTTCTAGGGGCAATTTCTAACTTTACAGACTAAACATTTCTAATTGGTAAATGGGTGGTTTGATCTGAGATGGTGACTCAGGAAATAAACTTCCAAATTTGGGGTAATTGTTTATGAGTAGATGGCAGATTACTGCTCACTAACCTTCATTTTGTCTTTCAGGAATGAATGAAAGTTGATATACATATTTCACACTTCATTGAAACAAAATGGTTATCCTGGCAAAGGAGAGATATGACACAGAAAGATATTTGCTCAGCGTATTTGTTATAACCAAAAAATTAAAGATCTTTTTCTGATGATGAGGGATACACTAATCATACATTACATGTCTTCAGCTGTAAAATACAGACAATAAAACCCCTATTTCTTGGGCAAGCTGTGAAGATTAAATAGATAGTTCACATAAAGAGCTCAGTACTGTGTCTGTCACATAATAATGAGTCAGGAAATAACCATTATTTATGGTCATTGTAATCATCATCATTATCATCATTTTAATTCATTCCTTAAACAGAATAGCTTCTTCAGTTACATAATGTTAACTTCAGATTTTACAACTTCCAAATGTGAGCCTATGAGAAATATCAATAATTTCAATTATTCTACAAGTCATATTTTGGCTAATTATACTTTATATATTAGAATTAGAGACTATTGAACTACCCCCTTTTCCATTTTTATTGCTTCTTTTTAGTTATACATAGCATTAGGATTCATTTTGACAAAATTATAAAAGCATGGTCTAATTTAGTCCCTAATACTTCCTCTTTCCCTTCCCCCTCCCTCCCTTATTCCTTTCCCTCCACTTATCTTTCTGCTATGACATATCCTTTTTAAAGATTTCACAACCTCTCTTTATGACTTACATTATTTTTTAATTATCCTACAAACTCATGATACTTCTTCCCTATTCCAAATTTTCAGCCTTTATGGAGTCAGAGATAAATAATTTGTCATAATGTACTTAAAATACTTGCTGTACTGCACAGTCTTGATCTGGGAGAATTTAATATTTCCTTATTTGATCTGTCCTGAATTTGAAGGCCAAACTACATCTGAAAGTTAGATTTTGCTGTTGTTATTGTTTATTATTTAAGACAAACTTATCTTTTCAAATAAAAAAAGTTATTATTCAATACATTTTGTTCTCAAATACTAAGAACTGGTAACTTCATGGTATGGAAAATTAGTATAACTTCTATGATCCTCTCACCCAGGATATGGTGGCTTTGGTCAAATAATCTGCCCCATTTTACTAGTTTCACAACAGACAAGTTAATGCTTATTTTTTCTGTAATTTAGAGAATGGATTAGCTATTTCTAATTTGGTGTCCATTTTTACAATGATTTGATGACATAGTGTGATAATTAAGCTTTTTCTTCTTACTAAGTGTTAATGTCCAAGAGGTGAAGAAATGTGTGTGATTCCTAGGTGCATGCCATTACAATTACACACACACACACACACACACACACACACACACATGCTTGGCAAACAGCAGGTGTTCAATCAATGCCTATAGGTGGCTTCACTGGACTACCTCATGGGAACCTCAAACTTGATTCCTCTAAAACAACTTGAAGGTTCCCCTCTCAGAAGAGGAGGGTTCTGTGCTTCCCATTTCAGTGAAGGGCTGACCATTTCTTCCAGGGCTAAATTGGAAGTCTTTATTCTCCCTTATTCCCTATTTCATAGCCAAGTCCTGTGAATTCCACTCAGAAACTCCCAGAGCCACTCAGCTCCATGCTAGCCAAAAGCTGCTTCCTAGTTCACCACACAGGCAATATGACCCATCTCCCCCTGCAGCCAGAGGCAGCTTCCTATTGTCACTCAGGACCCTTTACTTGCTTTCTGTTATCCTGGGTTGAAGTTCCCATAGCTTACAATGGCCACTGTGAGATGCCCCAGTCTCTGTGTCCAGCTATACCCTTTCGCCCTCCCTCTCCCCTGAATCTCCCTGTCTGGAACATTCTCCCTCTTCTTTTTTCCTCCATTTTGCCAACCTCCTTGTTTTCCAGGCTTCCAAATATGTTATCATTTGTTTAACTATTATGATCTTTAGCTTCATTTTCTTCAACACTGCCCACTAAACAGCTTTACACTTTTTCTACATATCTATTTTTCAGAAACCACTATAAGATAGTCTCTATTCAGAAGATGGAGAAAGTGAAGCACTACATTTAAGAAATTTGTGTCACAATTAATAAATTATAAGCATCTTAATGGACAGGGATGGGGACTAGTTCTTTATTTTATATCGAGTTTCTCAGGATACCTAGGATTTTGTAGGTATCCAGTGTGTATTGAAAAAAAATTGTTGAATGGATCTCAGTTTGAGCCAGAGGTGCCTCTTCTTGGAGCCAAAGGAACTTCTGTTTCATCATTTATTCTTTAAGACAAATGAGGCCAGATTCCTCTGTGGGCTCTCTTCTTCCAGAAAGGAGTCTGCCTGGTGAGAGAATCTGGAAACCTGTGCTGCTCTGAGTTGTTCTGGTGGATTCCTTTAATCATTGGCATGGATAAGAAGGGCTTTTGTGGTGGTAGCAATGAGTGATGATTTGCACAGTTTCGTAATTTACAAATTGGTAGGCCACTCAGTGGAACATAAGAAACACCTCTCTCTTCTGAACCACGAAATCTAGTGCCCTGGCTATTTACATACATGGCTTGTAATACGCATGTATCACCCCTTGGAGACAACTGGTACTGAGTGATTGCTGTACTGAAAAGAATTCTGTTTGGGTGATTTTAATGCAGTTCTATTTTGTTTTTTTGCAGGTTGTTCTTCAGGAAGAAAATGGTTATTTCTTTGAATTCATGCCTGGGTTTTATCTGTGTATTCTTGTGCCACTGGATTAGAACAGCATTGCTTCTGAATCTTGAAGACCCTAATGTGTGCAGCCATTGGGAAAGGTAATCATTCTCAAAGCAGCCTGAGGAATAATTGGCCAGAAGTTCCTCTCTATATTAGCATTGTCAGTCTCATGTATAAAATTAGAATTTGAGAAGACTATGACATTGCTTTTCTGTTAAAAATCATTAGACATATCAAATAGCTTGAGTAGTATTACTCACTTTGGTCTTATAGAATATATATTGTATGGGAAAGCACCTAGATATATGTGATTCTAACACAGGTGCAATTGAAGCCCTGGGGAAAACATGAATAACTCAGTTAGAATGAAATCCCTATGTTCTTGTCTCTGAATCCATTTGCACTAATTTTGAAGAACTGGACCTAAACTTGGGAATAGTGTGTAAGAAGCAGGAGGCAGCAGGGAACAATAAAGTATTGAAATGTATGGGATAAAGAAAACAAGAAAGAAAAGAAAAAGCTGTGCCTTTGGTGGCTTGAAAGGAGAGATCTCATTTTTGGAGGAAGAGGCAAAGTTTTGTTTCCCCCACCGTGGTCCTTGAGGAGCTGAAGGAGATGAGCAGATAGCAGTGGTTGGAAGAGTTGTAGGAATCAAAGGTAGGTTGAAACCAGTGACTGTGGACCACTGGGACTGTGCCCAGCAAGAACAGAGCAAGCACAGAGCTGGAGGAGGGTAAAATTAAATGCCTGTGGGAAAGCAGGTGATTTAATGTCCAGGTTTGTGCAATTTGCAGTCGGAATTTGCAGAAGTACAATAAAAAATGAGTCACCCTCAGGGATCTGTAGTACAAATATGATTGTCTGCACAAATTGAGTCTTCTCTGTTCTGATGTGCTACTTGCATTCCCAAGACATTATCTTTATCCAGAAACAACAGTGTAAATGCAAGTGTTTCAAATAAATAGAAAGTGCCTAGTATGAGAGGGTAATTTGTATTTGACTGACTGGAAGTACAGTTATGTCAAACTCTTGGTCTGGTTTTCTTGTCACCCTTGGTTCCATGATGGGCAAACTAGAGCATACATTCTAATGTCTTTTGTCATGTTTTTTGGAAGCACTAAGTCCAGAGGCTCTTGACCACCGCAGTAGTATCATTCTAGGGGGTACCCCACAGCATTACCTTTTGGTGAGGGCTTGTCCTACTCTCACTGGCAATCAGAACAACAAAAACAAAATTATTCAATCCCATCAAAGAAGTTATATATCACTATGAAACATTAAGCTGTAAACAGATGTATAACATAAAATATATTGTATAACAAATATATATATATATGTAAAACTGAAGGGGAGAGATACCTAACTGTCTTTATAATCTTTACAGTACCTCCCCTACGACATTTCACTAAGAAAGTATGTAATATTAAAATAATAGAAATGCATTTATGAATACGAATGGATACATATCACATTTAGAAAAGGGAGAATACTGGTTGTTCAAGTTGGTAGAGGATGATAGCTTTGGTTGGCAGGAAAAGTCAAGTTTGTGAAATGCCGTGAAATAAAAATCAACAGATTTTGATAATGTACTGACTACAGGATGTGCAGAGCTCTGCTGTGGAAAAGAACAGAGGTGTCACTGCTCATATGGAAGCATACAAGGAGGGTGGGTTTGAGAGGGAAGAGGGTTAGTGTGGTTTTGCCATGTCGTGTTCACAAAAATGGTTTGAATCATGCACCTGGAAGTTTTTGGGACAGTAAATTTGGGAGCATTCAACATGATGAGATACGAACAAATGAATGCTGAAGAAAAACTATTGGAAAAGAAAAAAAATCCAAGGCTTCAAATAATCCAGTACTGACTTAAAGGTACAGACTTTTTCCGGAATCCTTGCTCAACATTTGGCCAAAGCTGTCGATACACACTGTGTTATTCTGTTCACCACTGATACATGCCACTCTCTGGAACACTGCATGTGGCACATTCTGACCTCCTGATAGTGAATGAGAGGACTAAATATGGACATCATTGGGGTGGCGTGGAAAGTGTGCAAGACAAAGGACCCAGTAATCTCTAAACCTCATATAATTCCACATTTGCACAACTGACTAGGGTAAAATATTCACTAAGGGGAAGAGAATCTGAGCAGGGACAAAGAGGGAAATGAGTTTTTAAAATGCACTGCTAGAAAAGATTGACAGTTGAAGTTTTCTTATTGACAAGGTTTCTGTTTTAAGATTATTTCCAGAGAAGAAGTAAAAGAAAGTGGAATTGTTTCTAAAAGAATGGAAAAGGTATAGCAGGGTAAATTAAAATGGTCTAATAAAGGTGTAGGTGATAGATTCTGTATTTTCAAAATGGGCTTGAATTGAAATGAAGAAAGAAAGTTAGCTCCGAGAACACGATTCTTGGTAGTAGGTTTGAGCAGGGATCATTGTAGGTTCTCCTTATACCAGAAGTCATCTGTACCCCATGGTTCAGAGTCAGGGCATCTCCCGGAGCCTTGCTTCTCAGTGTGATCTGTGGAACTGGGCCTGAGCTTATGGGAAGCTCACTCTGGGTTCTACCCCCAGCCCCAGAGTCAGGATCTGCATTTTAATAAGCTCCCCTGCGGATTTGTCTGCACATCAAGTTTGAGTAGCACCAAACAAAAATGCCTCTATCAGTACCCTCCAGCTGCACCCCCACTGATATCTGAATATTTATTTTCAAATAAAGTTGTGCCTTGTTTTAAAGCAGCAATTGAGGTTCTAAGGAATTGTACATAAGATGAAATGAAAGAAAATTAAATCATTAAAAACACACAGGGTGTTTGTGATTAAAGGAATTGTGCACAACATTTTTTAGAAAATGGATAATTCTGTGAAATCATCTGTTTCTCCTCCCATCCCCTTTCTCTATTCTGTGAATTTGAGTTCCGTCTGGTGAGGATTCTCAAAAGGGCACTAAGAGAAACCACTCTTTGCCCTAACCCTCAATTGCTAATACAGAAGTGGTGGTAATCGAATCAGCAGTCCCGAAGCAAGCTAAGAAATGAGGATCATTACCATATCTGATTAAAGTAACAAGATAATTTAGGCAGATAAAATGTAATTAACTACTTTGGAATGTGTCCAAGTGATGATGGCTTCTCCCCACCCCCGTTCTTTGACCTTAATTTAAATCTTGCTGGGGTTTCTCCCAGATAATACTTAATAGGTTAAAATCATGATGATGATATGTTTTCAGTGTGTTTGAGAAGATTCAACAAACAAGCAGGAAATAAGGAGGTTTGCATCCTACTGCTGAAAGTAGTGCTGAATTGGGATCAGTTTGCTTTTGTACTGCAGTTTGTTCCACACTGTCTGATTGAGACTCTTGAGTCTCAATCAGATTTATATGGTGACATTTGATAGGGGTCAGGGGTAGGATGGTGTCTAGTTGTCCTGGTGTCAGTGTTGAATCTAGGCTGACTCACTAGCACTGCAAACTCAGTGTTGCTCATTTACAATGAAAACTAGAGCTTCCATTGTATGGAAGGTGCCTTCCCACTCTTTGGCTTAAGGGGCACCTGATGAACTTGGAGTTGTCTGGATTGTTAGCAGAGGAGCTAATTAAGTTCAAACAGGAGCTGGGCACTGGCCAAAGCAGCAGTGATGATCAGAGGATGTAAGTCTGTGTCAAACATATTTTCCTTCATGCCGCAAACTTCCATCCAGTGGGCCCATCGAAGAGTGACAACCTAGTTGCCTAGTGATAGGTGGACTTTGAGTAAATTAGGTAAAGTCACTTATGAAACATTTGGCAGTCATAATCTGAAGACTATTTACTAACATGGAAAAGTGCTTATGATATAGCAAAGTTTCAAAAGTATATGCATGGCAAGATTACAATATGGAACCAACTTCAAAACCTTCAAACTAAAAACTGGAAACCCTTAGAGACTGCAAAGAAGCAGAGCAAAACGCTATTGGTGATTGTGTAAAAGTTACAGATTCTCTTTCCCTCTTTTAAAAATTTGCTTTCCAAATCTTGCAGTACGATTTATGATACCCTTAAAAATGAAGGGAAGGACATTCTTCGTTGGCTTTACTTACCCGTAACAGTGGTTAATGAAACAAGTCTCAAGATTCCATTATCTATAAGCAGCTGGGCAGGAAGGAAAAATATTGACATGCAAGGCTTAGAATCGTACTACTTGAACCTCATGGCACTGCCTGGGATCTGAAGAAAATGTTAATAACTTACTGTGAGAAACCATTCCAAGAACATTAATATTTTAGTAGAGGCCTTCTGCTTTGCCCCAAATGAGTAATATCATTGTACGCAGGCAGCTGTACGCTTTATTCTCATGTGAACCTACGTTTACAGGTAGCAACAAGTATCTTCTGCTGGGGGAGAAATATAAAACCTATGTTAGAAATTCAGGATGCCAAATGGGAAGGGATCTTTAATACAATCTGTGACCCCCTTTTGTTAAGATAAGGTAGTGAAGTGAAGTTATTTGATTGATGCAGGTCATCTGGTTCCTAGTGTCAGGTCAGACTGTGACCTCTCCTTCTAAGCCAGTGATTTTTGTTTGTTTAAGAGAGAGAGGGACAGTGAGAGAGAGAGAGAGAGAGAGAGAGAGAGATGGGGAGAGGTAGAGAGAAAGAGAGAATCAACTTTATTTAGTTTTTCATGTGACTTTCATTGCTCTGACACTTAGTTGTGTATGTGGTGCTGGGGTTGAACCTGGTTCCTGGTGCATGCCAGGCAAGCATCACAATCGTAGAGCCACCGCTCCAGCCCCCCAGTGATCTTTTTAATAAGACTTTTTCTTCTGCTTACCATTTGTGGAAGACTCATAAATTTACCTAGAAATCAAATTGCATTATCCCAAAGAATGAAATATGCAAAAATGTGTATAGTGTGATTATTTCAATATCTCATTTTGAAGCCAAACTGTACAATAACTACCACTAACCAGCTGCAGAAAGAAAACCCATTGTTTGAGAGGTCAGCAACACAGAGCTTTTCAAATGAGAAATTTCTACCCTATGCCTAATCTGAACTCTTCAAGCAGAAATCTCAACCTTGTTCCCTCCATACTTTCTCTAGTGGATAGTTCCTGTTAACGAACTTGGGCTACTGATTTGCTTTGAGTCAGTGATTATGGCCCATTTTGTTTGTTAGTGTGAAGATTTTAGTGGAAATCTTTAAGAGACTTAAATCAAATAGAATAAATTGCTTAAAAAGGAAAATTCTCCATGTTTTCTTGTAGGCAGACACTAAGCTCTTGAGCACATAATAAACTTTGAAATTAAGAAGTATGGGACCAAGTATTGAATGTTCTTTGTATTTCATGGATGATTGTATGTTTTTACGCTAACAAGAAGCTGTTAGTGAAAAACATTTCAGAAAACAGAGTGTTTAAGTAGCAACAAGCTGTTGGTATGATTATTTCAGGCTGTTTGTCTCAGCCATATGTTTAGAACTGAATTTAAATACTTTTTAGTAGTTTTTATTTAGATGTTGTATGCTTTCTGAGAAGTAGAAGTAGGACAGGAACATGAAAGCAAATTTTTCCAAATTCTCACCAGAGAAATAATGTTCTGATTTTTCAGAATCAGTAGCAAATGGACTTTGTTATGAACACTTGATTGTCTCATTGCTGATTAACCTTAGTATCTGTATGCAGACATAGAGTGAAAACTTGTTCATGAAAGGTCTTTGCTATCCAGGAGCCCCGGGGCAAGTGGACAGAATTAAATGCAGAAAGCTATAGTGAAATGTTTTTAATTTGGGAATATTAGGATTTAAAGTTGATCTCCTTTGAAATTTATGGCATGAAGCTTTGTCATTTAAAGATATTATTAATATTGGTCTTTGGGGCTTCTAGATCAAATAATAACCTATGAAAATATGGATATTCTCTGTTAAAAGTCATTATGGAGTTGTAAAGTGAAACAATTTAGTCTACAATTGGTTTTTAGCATGGAGTGTATCATTAATGTAAAAAGGAGAAATATGGATTCTTTATCCTCTTCCCCCTTTTTTTACAGCTACTCGGTGACTGTTCAGGAGTCATACCCACACCCGTTTGATCAGATTTACTACACCAGCTGCACCGACATCCTAAACTGGTTTAAATGCACGCGGCACAGGTAATGGATAGGCTTATGAGTTTGGTAACCGGGAAATGGAGACATCAATTACTTGAGGATGTGCAGCCTTTCATTCAGTGGCTCTTTACAGAAGGCTTGCTGCTGGCCTAGTCTTGCTCCAGATCATAGTGGGTTAGGAAGGGAGAAAGGTGGCCCATGGATGGTGGGAGCTTACGGTTTAACCACTGAGCAGACGCTTGCTGTTCACTGTCATGGACTCAGCAAGAATTCATCCAGCTTCTGAAGGCATGACTGGGTGTTTTAGTCAGCTTGCCACTGCTGTGACTAAATGACCTGACAAGAATAATTTTAGGAGAAAAAGGCTTATTTAGGGGCTCCCAGTTTCAGAGGTCTGTGTCCAGAGAAGGCCGGCTCCATTCCTCAGGGCCTGAGGTGAGGCTGAACATCATGGCAGGAGGCATGGCTCCAGGGAACAGGGAGCTGAAGGTGTCACATCGGGAAGCAGAGCAGAGAGCAACTCCACACCAGATACAGAATATATACCCTAACGTCATGCCCCAATGACTACCTCCTCCAGACACACCCTTCCAGCCTACAGTTGCCAGTTAATCCCTATCAGGGGATCAGCTCATTGATTGGGTTAAGGCTTTTATAACCCAATCATTTAACCTCAGCCTTCCCAAATTGTCACACTTGAGCTTTGGGGGAATACTTCACATTCAAACCACTGGTTGGCATTGATTCACCGAGCCACTGCTCCATCCCCCTGTATAAATATTTCTAAAGAAATTCTCTGAGTTTTTTTTTTTAATAAAACATGTATAAGTGAATGATGCTTTGACAGGTATCATATATGAAATTGATTAATACTTTTCAATTATTTCAAGATAAATGAAGGAGGGAAACCATGAAACTTCTTTTTTTCTTTTTTAAAAAGAGAATGTAAAAGGGAGAAAAAGAACCAATTTTTTTAGTTTTTCATGTGGCTGTCATTGCTCTGACACTACATTGTGTACGTGGAGCTGGGATTCCAACCCACATCCTCACGCATGCCAGGCAAGCGCTGTAACTGCTAAGCCACTGCTCCAGCCCCACCATGAAACTTCTAATTTCTTGAAATAAAGTGTAGGGTCACTTAGGGAATCATAACAATATCAGTAGAAAATGTCTCAGAGCATAAAATTGGTTGAGACATATTTTCTGTTTCTTCTTATTTTTTGAAAGTACTTTTTTGTATACTTATATTATACTTAATGACTATTTTTATTAAAATAGAAATTACTTTTGATCAAATTGTGAGTCAAAAGAACTAACATATGGGGACTGGAGAGGTGGCTCAGCATTTACAGTGCTTGCCTGGCATGTGTAAGTACTCAAGTTCAAACCCCAGCACCACGCAATCAATGAAGTCTCCGAGCAACAAAGGCCACATGAAAAGCTAAATAAAAATTGTTTCTCTCTTTCTCTCACTGTCCCTCTCTCTTTACCAAAAAAAAGAACTAACATGATTTTTTTTTCATTTTATATAGAATCAGTTATCGGACCGCCTATCGACATGGGGAAAAAACTATGTATAGGCGCAAATCCCAGTGTTGTCCTGGATTTTACGAAAGCAGGGACATGTGTGTCCGTAAGTAAGACTTCACTCCTTTGTGTGCCCCTGCTTTTCTCAGTGCTGGTTTGGCAGGGAGGTGGAGGCCAGGGGACATGGAGCATCTTGGACCATTTGCTTTCACTCTTGATTGCTACTGTCTTGGCTTGTGTAACCAGTGGAGCGTTGACTGTGTGCTCCTGTCCTGTCGAAAGATATTGCTCGAAGAGAAACCAGCTCTCAGGTCAGATGTGGCCATGTTAACCACAGTTCTTCAATTCGAAAGAGTTTCTTTGGAAATTGGTCAGGAGTCATTGCACTTAGGTCACAGAAGAGAATGGAGACTTAGTGATCCTGCTGTTGACCCCAGCTAACTTCTGAGAGGCAGCATATTCTTTTCTGGTGCATAGAATGATGAGGCCTATTAAATGTAGGGGAGTTGTCACATTAAGAAATGATAGTAAGTCTGGATGACAAAGCACAACATCATTTTTTTTCTGGAGGACCAATACTTTAATTTTTTTCCACATTTTTTATTGGTGCATTATAGCTGCTTCCCCTAATTATGGGATTTATTGTTACATATTTATATGTGCACACAACGTAACAATATAATTTAGCCAGTTCTGTACCCAACACTTCCCCCCTCTCCCCTCCTCCCACCCATGGTTTCGTTCCTCTACTGATCTCTTTTTGGTTTTTTTTCTTCTGCTTTTCCAGTTTTTATGGATTCCACGGAAACTATTTACTATCTCAGAGATGCAAAATATGCTTTACTTTTCTAAAATTCCACCTTTTCCCTTCCTTTTTTCCCTCCTGTCCTTCTTCACCTCTCCACTTCTCTTTCCTTACTCAACTAGACTTCCTTTAGCTCATCTATTAATTTGTATTTGTATGGATCTTTATGTTATCTTATCCTTCCCTCCCCCTTTATTTTACTCTAGCTTCCACATATGGGAGAAAACATTTGACCTTTCAGTGTCTGCATTTGACTAATTTCACTTAGCATGATTTTCTCCATTTCCATCCATTTACCATCAAAGGCCATAATTTCATTCTTTTATTAGCTGAGTAGAACTCCACACACACGTACACACCACACACACACACACACACACATATTTATCCCACCAATAATGTACAAGTGTTTCTTTCTGCCCACAACCTCACCAGCGTTTATTGTTGTTCATGATCTTTGCCATTTTGATTGGTGTAAGATGAAATCTTAATGTAGTTTTGATTTGCATTTCCCTGATTAGTAGAGATGTTAAATGTCTATTGCTTATTGGCCTTTTGTGTTTCTTCTATTGAGACGTTTCTTTTCAGTTCCTTTACCCATTTATTGATTGAGTTATTATTATTATTTTGGTGTTAAGTTTTTTGAGCTCTTTTTATATTCTGGATTTTAGTCCTCTATCAGAGGGGCAGCTGGCTGGGATATTCTCCCATTCTGTAGGCTCTCTCTTCATAGTCTTAATTATTTCCTTAGCTGTGCAGAAGCTTTTTAGTTTAATGGCTTCCTATTTATTGATTCTTGATTTTATTTCTTGCTCTTTGGGGGTCTTGCTAAAGAAGTGGGTGCCAACTCATTTGATGGTGTGTTGTCCCTATGTTTTTTCTAGCAGTTGTAGGTTTCTGATCTAATTTCTAAGTCTTTGATCCATTTCAATTTGAGTTTTTTGCAGGGTGAATGATGAGGATCTAATTTCATTTTTCTGCATATAGCTATCCAGTTTTCCCAGCACCATTTTCTGAAAAGGGCTGTCTTTTGTCCATGATATATTTTTGCCACCTTTGTCAAATATCCGATGGATGTAGGTTTGTGGATTTGTCTCTGTGTCTTCAATTCTGTTGCATTGGTCCTTATGGCTATTTGGATACCAATAATATGCTGCTTTTATTACTACAACTCTGTAGTATGATTTTTCAGATCAAGTATTGTGATGCCTCTTGCTTCATTTTTCTTGCTTAGTATTGCTTTGGCTATTCTGGGTCTCTTAATCTTCCAAATGAATCTAAGAATTATTTTTTCTATTCCTGTGAAGAATGTCATTGGTAAATAAAATTGATTTTTTCTCTCTCAATGTCCCTATCTTTTAAAAAAAACTAAATAAATAAAAGGTGTTTTAAATATCCCAAAGGTATTTGTATCATTTTGAAACTCTCTTGCTTTCTCATGGAATGGACTTGGATCAGTACATATCTCAGTTTCCTTCCAACCTTTAGATTCTATTCTCTCTGCAGATAGGGACAACTCTTCAACTTTGATTCAGCACCAGAGTTGTACATGATAATAAACGTTCATGGAAGAGAGAAAAATCAGAATATGTAATTTGATAAAAAGAATAAAATTTAAAAATGCATAGTGAGTGGCTTTCATTAAAATAAAAAATACATGATGTACTTTTGAAACATATTGCAAATGTCAGTATATTATTTCATTTTATATATTTACTTACCTCAACAGTTGAATATTTACATGATTTCCATCTTACATCTATTATGAACTACTCCAAACTCATCATTGTAGTTATGTAATTGTTCATATCCTTACTAAAGTGAGGCTAAATTCCTGGAAGGAGAATTGCTGGGTCAGAGGTATACATGTTTCTAAGACTTTTGGAGTGTTTCCAGTTTATGTATACACTGGCAGCAAATGAAAATGCCTTTTATTTACTCCGTGCCAGTTTTCCCTTTCCAATTTCTTCTTAATTTGTGTGTCTTCAATTAATAATGATGCTGAATAAGAAAAATTATGTTCATAATCCAATATCTTAGAGAATAATCACGAATTGATCTCAGTGACCAGGGCTGATGCGAGACTTTGAAAAGAAAGCAACACTGAGCACATGGTGCTGAGGTGGGGAGGCCTGGCTGGTCAAGCTGACAGTTTTCCAGAAACCTCTGTTGTGGTTATTTTGATAGAGCACAATGGCCAACACTCAGCGAGTACTTTTGTCTCCCAGATGCACTTCTATTAACCCAGATCGTAGGAACCTTTTCAGAAAGCCAACAT
>PVKS010041501.1:0-15978 GCA_004027875.1 Aplodontia rufa
AAATAATTTCCTAAACGACAGTGCCACTGTTGAGTCACTACAATCAACTGGCATAGTTTTCATTCATGCTACAATTACAAACTCAGCATGTCTAAGCCCAGACGCACTCTTTTCTAGATAGATCCTAAGACAGACAAGACAAACAAGGACCCTACTCTCATAGAGTTTACAAGAACTTGGGGGTCAATGAAATGAATTCACAAATAAGCCAGAATTATATCAAACAGTGCTCAGTGCTATACAGAGAATTCAAATCTAATGAGATGCCAGTGACAGAATGATCACACAAGGAAGGGTAAAGCCTCTTGAAAGAAATTAATTTGAGCACAGATGTGAATGGCAAGAAGACTACCATCCAAATCATCTGGAAAAGTATGCTGGGTGGAGGAGATAGCCAATGCAAAGGCCCCAAAGCAGGAATGAGTTATGCATGTTTGAAGAAGAATCCCAGCTTGTGTGCAGTGTCATGATCTAGAAAAAAGAGAGGTAGAAGTTTAGGTTCAAGGGGTAGGAAGGTGCTAGATCATCAGACTTTGCAAGCCAGAGTAATATATTTATAAAGATTATATGTATATATATATATATATAATCTGGGGCACTGAGAAAAAAAACATCATTCAGATTGTTTCATTAATGGCTGAGAGAAGTATCTCCAAAAGTAAGAGCAACTAGGATAGATCCTAAACTCAAAGCTGACATTAAACAGAAAATTGTCCTTTTATGCGTTCATAAAGTAGACCACCATGAGTGAGATATATATGACCCATCATAGAATTGAGCCTCTGACCTCACTTTAGAGATGAAAACTTAGATGGGGCATGCCCAGTAATGTGTTTGATCAATTGTAGTGGATTCAATTCCAAATCAATAATAACTTGAGAGATCTATTCATCCAGTGAATGATAAAGACCTACTATGTGCGTGGAGTTACACTGGAAGACAAAGAACTAAAGCCTAGAAGTGGTGAAATATGTATGCAAAGAGACACACACCAAAAAACGATACACGTATGTTACATACACCACACTCAACATAAGGTATAAACTACCAACGTGCCTCTGAGATAATATACTGAAGCTGGAAGAAAACTGTCCTTCAGTGGATGGGATGAAAAGGCAGCCTGCAAAGCCAGTCCTTGAAGAACAGGTGGGATTTGCAGATAGGGGAGAACACTTTAGACCACATGATTAGCAGGTAGTTAAATTTAGAGCAATGATTTTCAACAGAGAAAAAAAATAAAACTGAGTTGTAGCTGATATGATTTCAACAATACAGGAGATTTACATTTGTATTTATTATCTTAATTTAAAACACAAAAATATTTTATAAAATAAACAACTTTAAGCCTAAGCTAGGATATTATATCATGCATTTGCTTTCCTAAGGGAATAAAATAGGACTTCAAAGATTTTTCAAAACTTGCGTTTCTGGAAACAGAACTGAAAAGTCACATAAACTGCTTGGTGCAAAAATCACAAAGATGCATATTTTAAGAAAAGGTGTGTCATGCAAAGTGTTTTAAATGCAGCATCTAAAACCTTATAGAATATAAGAGAAAGTGCTATCAAACTCACAGCACAAAGTAAATTATGCTATTTTTTAGATAAATCTATTGTTTTTCTGAATAATACTCTGCATGACTACTCCAATCTATAATTTTCTGTTTTCTGGAAAGGCATTGTTTTATGATATTAATTCACTTGAAAACTGACAAGTAACATAATTAGGAGTATTTTTAATCTTGTTCAAAGTTCGTTCTATTTTCCGTAAATCATAAGATTATCCTAACACTCTCCTAACCAACTCAAGAACTGAGCCTCAAAAATTAATTACCAAAGCTAACTGGTGTGGTGCTACTCCTAATATGATTGTTTTCTTCTTTCTTTTTATAATTCATTTTTCCTTACAAGGCGTGGTTGCCTCTGTGAAGTTTTCTGTGTGGCCTAACAAAATACTATGAAATTCTTTGAGCTACATCTCCACTCTAGATGGCACTGGTTCAATGCAAGGAAGATCAAGCAAACCCAGCAGGTGAGAGCAGAGAAGTAGTATCACGAAACTGAGCTATATCTTGAAAAAAAAACCTTTAAATATTTTTACTTGGAAAACTACATATGATAAAAGAGGAAAAAAAAGTATGGTTGTTCACAAAGTTCCTTTTCCTTTATTGTTTTAATTGAAATTCCATAATTCATGGTTCTCTGAAGCTGACCTTCACTTCCACATCTTCGTGTCTTTGGAAAGTCCATCCCTTTGCACCTTCCAGGTTCAGTTCCATTGGCTTGCCCCACCCCACTCTGCATTATGGGAGCTTGTACTCATGTTATAAATTATGTATTTAGTCTGAGTTTAACAAACATCTTCCTCATCACAGTACTAACCACAGTGCCCTATGCATAGGAGGCATTCAAGAATTTTTTTAAAAAATTAAGTTAAGCACAATTGCCACCAAAAAAAAGTCAAATGAGGTTTAAAATATTAAAATTGCAGTAGGTAATCAAGATATTGAGGACATGTCAAGTTTATCTAAGAACAACTCAGAACATTTTTACTAGGTTTTTACTAGATTCCACCCCTACAGGTGCAGAGCAGGGCCTGTGTAACAGACGCCGTGGCTCCTGGCTGTCTCAGCTCCACCTCACTGTAATGGTGTGGGAGGTCTATGTCACCCACAGCACCCCTAAAAGCAATTCTAGATTCAATAGCCTCTCCAGGAGCACACTTGGCCTTCATCACAGGAAGAGTAAGAACCACAGTGCTAAAGAACAAAATTAGTCCTCTCAGAACCCACTGAGTTCTCTCTGCAAGGTGAAGTTTGACCAGAGGACAGTTCCTGCCTCACCTGGGGGAGGTGGGGGAAGGGAGGGTTGTGAGTTCTTTCTCGAAGCCATCCACTCAAAAACATATAGAGGCTAGCCAGTTCCCAAAGGAAAGGGAAACTGGCAAGGAAAAGAAGAAATTTTGTTGACAGCGATCTTTTGGCAGTCTTCCTACTACAACTTCTCACTTTAATTTAAAAGGGAAGAAAAAAGGCCGCAGTGTCTGCCACTGACGTTTGAAAAACCTAATCTGCTCTGGGGAAGCTTACTGTCAGAATTTCACAGCTCAAAACAGTCTCCCATCCGCCTCTACATTCTCATAGAATGATCAGAGATGTGACCGCTGTGTGCTTCTCCTTTTATTTTCCTTTATGACAAAAATGTGCATGAAACCAAACAGGAAACAGAAGTCCAGCATCGCTGGGAAAAGAGCCTCAACTCACTCTATCATTTGTCTAAGGAAGCACAACCCAAATGGCCTATCCATCTTCAAACTGTCTCTACCTGTTATATGTCCAAATGAGAAATACCCCTACACAAACTCACAGTTATCAGTGAGAAATGCTAGATTTCATGCTGCTGAGAGAAAACAACAATTTTCTTCCTTAAAAACTGCATCATTTCGCAGTATTTTGCTTCTTGTCTGTTCTGCATAAAGCACCGGTATGTGGTACTTGTATATGTACACACATACACGCACAAATGATTATTTAACCTAATTTAAGCAAAATAAAAAATTCTGAATGCGTATTAATGAAAAAAATCACATTCCAAAAAATTCTACAATTAATTTTCTGGAAGAAAAAAATTCAATGCACTTGCCAATAAATACATGACATATATATTCAAAATACATGAATACATATATTTGAAATACATGAATATATATATATTCAAAATACATGAATATATATATTCAAAATGCAAGAATATATATTCAGAATACATGAATACACACACACATACATGACTTTGGGACTCAAAGGTATAACGACATATCTCCCTAAAGTAAGAAAAACAATACTGTGATGAACAGCCATCCTAAAAGATGAAAAGTCAGAAAGCCAGGGTCTCTCGATTGGATCCAATGGACTAAGTAGCACCTACTCAAATTGTGAGAGGATTCTTGGGTGCAGAACCCTACAGGTAGTAGTATCCTCTGAAGGATTCATTCAAAGGAATACTATGTAGCAAATATAAACAGGAAGGAGTTCAAGTTAATCAAGATGTGGACAGTAAGTATCTTAAAAGAAAAACTCCTACCTAAGTACATTATTGCAAATGTTCTAAAAAGTGTTTTCCCCAAGTAAGTACCACAGGAAAATGTATTTCCAGATCTGTACTTTCAGAGTGTGTAAATCGCATGCTGGGAGATACATGTGTGAATATGTCTCTTCATCTATACATAATTTAAGACTGTAGGGATTTCCCAGAGCACTATGAAATTAAAGGGTGGTGGTGGTGGTGTTTAAAGAAAGGCCCATCTACCTTGTATCCACAACCCACAATTATTTACAGACTTCAAGGATTGTAACCCTTCTTTCAAAATACTCTGTGCTTCTGAATTGTCTCTAGAGTATTACTGTTGGTGGTTGCTCCGCAGTGGCTGTTCACGGATTCAGTGGGCCGGCTGCAAGTTTATTAAGACCCTGTCCTAATTATTTCTGCACTTAAGACCGCGGCTGTGCGACCCAGGGGCAGCTCTTGTTTAACCAGCGGAGCTCTGGGGGGAGCCAGCCTCCTACCGATCATTTAAAACTTCGACTGCGACCATCAGAAATTCCAGATCTCCTGTCTCACCTTGTGTCCCTTCCACATTCCCTTTGGAGACCTGACACGTCATCCACGCTCCTGTGAACACCTGCGGGCACCCCTCGCCCTGTGTGCACCGGGGCAGCCCCTCTCCCACCCAGCCGGGCTCCACTCGCTGGGGGCGAGACCCAGAGGCCGCGGTCCCCACGGGGCAGCCGCCGCGGCCGGCCCACTCCGGGACCGCGCTTCAGACGTTCAGCGCCCAGCTCCAGGCGAGCGAGCGCCGGTGCCGTCTAACTCCCGAGGCCCCGCAGTTCGGGTGCAGACGCCAGGGGGGGCGTCCGGGAAGTGTCCCGGCTCCGGCGTCCGTCCTCCCCCCACGTCCAGCAGGGGAGGGCGGCCGGCGATCGGACCCGGCCGCGGTACCGTCGCGGCCGGCCTGGCCCGCCGGGCGGCGTCGCTCCTCCATCGCGGGCCGCGGGGGGCCCGGCAGGCCACCGGCCGCCACTTGAAGCGCCGCGTCCCCGGCCGGCGGCCGCCGGCGGCCGGTGCGCGGGCCCCGGCGCGGCCCCGATCGCGCGCGCCCAGCCGCCCGCCCCCGCCGGCCGCGGCCCCGCGCGAGTTGCACTAACTTTCCCGGGCGGGGGAGGGGCGAGCGCGGGCCCCGCTGCCCCGGCCTTACCTGTGCTCAAATTGTCGTTGATTTTCAGGGGCACCCGCAGGATGTAGACCAGGAAGAGAACGATGAAGAACCACACGGTCCAGAGATACGTCCAGGACCAAACTATGCAGGACTTGAGCTGCTCCAGAAAGCCCGTGGCCGCTTCAGCCATTTTTCAGCGCTGCTCTCTGCTGCCGCGGCTCTCGGTGTCTGCCGGGATGATTCACCGGCCCCGAGGCGCCGCTCGCGCCGCCGCCGCCGCTGCCGCGGCCCGGGCGCCCCCGAGCCCGCCCGCCGCCGGGGACGCGGGCGCGGCGGGAAATCGCGCGGGCCGCGGCGCGCTCGCTGCCCGGGCTCCAGCCTTCTCCCCAGCTCTCCCGAGGCCCCTACAAGTGGCTTGCGTGGAGCGATCACGTGGCCCCTGCCCCGCACATTCTGATGCCATTTATATTTATTATAGTAGGTTTGGAAAGACAGGCGACGTGGAGCGCTGAAGGAAGCTGGACGTGGGGACAAGTCACACATGTTGAGCGCTTGCTATATACCAGGCAGTGTTCCACCCTGTACATGAGCTCGGTTAATTCCTGCAATTGCTCACACTGGTTTCCCGCTTGCATAGATAGAGAAACTGAGGCTCGATCAGTTGCCGTGCTTTACCCTAAGGTAGAGTCAAAACCCCAGTCGCAATCACGGTTTCCGGACCCCTTAAGCCATGCACTCTAATACTTTAAAAAGACTCGCAGGACTCGAGCACAGAGGGATGAATGAATCCAGTGCAGCTAGAACAATCTACAAGCTCTGCCCTTTGAGTAATTAGTACGCCTGAAGATAAATCGCCCAATTGAGCAAGATTTTTGGTTGCAGACTCTATTTGCCTTTGTTCGGACTCTTTTGAAGCAGCACAGGGAGTTTCCAAAAAAAAAATCGTTACTAGACAATATCCTCCAGTTTGGGGGGCCTTCACAATTCAAACGACTCTCAGATTGCTTTTAATATAAACAATTTTCTGGAATAATTTTGACTTATTCAGAACCTCCTACTTTAAGCAAAACAAAATAAATTATACAAATGTTCTGCCTATGCCGAATCAAACATTGTTTTATAAAATATTTTAATTAAAATTTCAAGTCTATTTCTGTCCATAAATGATTTGACTATGTATTAAATGTTAATGAAGCATTTGCAGGTCTTTCCCATCACACAACCAAGACAGATTTAGAAATGTCAGCATTCAGCAAATTATTTTATTATAAATTTTGTGCTGCTTATGTTGGGGTTCAGAATGCAATACCCCAAAGTATGCCACTTTGGGTGCTTTGGTTTGCTGACTAATCAAATCAGGAGGAATGGGAAAGGCCTCTGAAGCAGTCTTTCTGATCTCCCATCCTTCTGCCTTCAGACCCTCTTATTCCCCCAGAGCAAAGGGAGCCATAGAAACCAGAATTCCTCTTCCCAAAGGTGGATGATAGAAGCTAAAACTCCTCTCCCTCAAAGCAAGCCATAAAACCTACAAAGGCTAATCTTTCCCTTCTCTCTCTCTTTTTTTTTTTTTAAGAGAGGGACAGTGAGAGAAAGCAAGAAACAATATTATTTAGTTTTTCATGTGGCCTTGTTACTCCAAAATTTTGCTGTGTACGTGGTGCTGGAGTTTGAACTCAGGCCCTCCTGCATGCAAGACAAGCGCCTTAATCACTGAGCCACTGCTCTAGCCCCTCCCTGCTCTCTTCTTGAAGACCCATATTCTAAATGGGTCCTGCCCTATACCTCCAGAAGAAAGAAGGGATGATACACAGAAAACCCAAGAAGAATGCAAACGCACAGAGCTTGCTGGGGCCCTCCCTCAATCTATTACTATTACATCATATTTTTTTGTCCAATCACATGTCTACATGACTGTACATTCTTCATTAAAATAAAAAGAGTTTTCCCTGAGTCTTTCGGTTTTCATTTCTGAAGGCTCCTGTGTCATATATCAATTTGGTTAAATACATTTATTTTTTTCTTACCCTAACCTGTTTCACAGGAGTGTTGGCTGTCACCCTTACAACGTGTGAAGAAAGGTATCAGGGCTGGAGTGGTGGCTCAGCGGTTTCGGCGCTTGCCTTGCAAGCATGAGGACCCGGGTTCAAACCCCAGCACCATGTACACAACTGAGTGTTGGAGCAACTAAGGCCATGTGAAAAACTAAATAAAGTTGTTTCTCTCTCTCTCTCTCACTGTCCCTCTTTCTTAAAAAAGAGTAGTTGTAGTTTCTTCCATAACAAAATAAGCTCCTTTAAGCTTTAGCATGCAGGTCCTATTTCTACTATAAGAGAACTACTCATATTTTCACAAATTCCAGCCTCTCTCTCAGCTCCTGTTTCCTCTGCATATTTTTGATCTACCACAGTGAGATACAGGCCAGGATAAGAGAAATTGGCACAAACATACTTTTTGGGGGGGGAGTTATTTATATATGACAGCACACTACCAAAGGATTTTTGCATCTAAAAATTATGCCCAGAGTCTTAATAGAATAAAACATGAGTATATTTTATGTAATGATTAACTAACCCATCAGAATCTCTACAGTTCACAGCATTAGGATATTATCTGCTTAATTGAAATGAACACCCATGGGTCCTGGGGTTTTTGCTGTCAATGAATCTCAGTGAAGAGACATGACTGTGTCTCAGTTGAACCACAATTTTCGAATTGTGTGCTAGGTGCTCCTGGAGAGTCAGCCCTCTATTACTCACCATCACTTCTCCCTGGTGTACAGTCACCCATGGGGGCTAAAGACATACTTTGTGCTTCAAAACGGTGAAAAAAGCATGCTCTCTTGCAAACTGGGTGTTTCAGTATGGAGAAAGATAAATCGGAAAATATAGGCCTGAACCTGATTTTGAAGGACCTTATAGAAACCCTGATAAGGTATTCCTATTATTTGGCATTGCATACATCAGTGGAAAAGACCAATTCAAAGATGTACTTATGTGGGGATTTAAGAAGGTAGATTTAATGAGGTAGAATTGATAGGCTTTGGTGACTGTGATGGTTAATTTTAGGTGTCAATTTGACTGAATTAAGGAATACCTAGAAGCAGGGTACACATTACGTTGGGATGTGTCTGTGAGGGTATTTCTAGAAGAGACTGGTGTGTGACTGAGTGGATTAGGTGGGTAATTTTCACCTTCAGTGTGGGCAAGCACCATCCAGGGACCCACAGAGAACAAAAACAGAAAAGGGGAAATGTGTCTGACTCCCAGATAGGGACGCACACTTCTCCTGGACATGAAAACTCCAGCTTCCCAGCATTCAAGACTCGGGTCCTTGCAGGGCACCTCCTCCCCAGGTTCGCCAGCTTACAGGAGGCCTGCCAAAGGACTTCTCCACCTCTATAACTGCGGGAACCAATTCCCCAAATAAATCCCTCCTCACCTCATCCAGAACTCCTTGCTCTTCCTCCTGCCCCACCTGCTCCTTCTAGAGTACTTTAGGGAATGTGCATCACTTTTCTGGCTTTCTAGTTTAGAAATCTGAAGATCGTCCCGCCCAGAACTGTCCCTTTCCTGCATCTCCCCTCCCTGAATTCACCTAGGCATCAAGACTCAGCCGCATCCCTTCTCTCTGTTTTCCAGCCATAGCTTTGATGATAGCATGACCGTCATACATGGAGAACAAAGCAGCAAGCTCCTGGCCTCCGGTTTCAACCACCACTGCCACCACGTTGCTATCATCTACCTAAAGACTGAATCTAGATGGTGCAAAGGGCCTTTCGCAGGACATTTCTACCCTATCTTTCCTCTCTGATGGTAAATTGAGGCCTTAAGTGTTAAGTAAGTTTTAATATTGCCGTTGGTTAGTGCTGGGTTTGGCACATGGAGCGTGCTCACAAGTACTGAGAACTGTAAAAAGGAATGAAAAAACAATGAAATGAAAAGAAATCCCATATCTTAAATTTTACAAACAGACGAAAAGAATAGTATTACTTAGATTTAACTCAGTGTGTGAGACCCTGGGTTTGATACCCAAGTATGGGCAGGAGAGGGGATTTAACTCAGGGCTAAAGTGAAATTTAAGATTTGACTTTTTACAATATAGTAAGTTTCTTATTTTTTTTTTCAGGAAATCACATTTGAATTAGATATGAGGGATTAAATTACCATTAATTTATGGGAATTATGTCAAAATACTATGTCCCTAAATTCCTTTTAAATTGGTTTATGTATAGACATGCACTACATAACAATTTGTGGGCAGTAATAAACTTCATATATGACAGTGCTATGTGTAATATAACATAAGATTATGTTATCTAGTGATAGCATAGCCATCTTAGCTTGTGTAAGTATAATCTACATGACTGTATTTGGTCAAAATATATATCTTAATCTGATAAAATATCTGAGCTGAATAAAAAACCAATACTATTAGCAAAGAACTTCAAAAGTTCCTTTAAAATATTTTCTTTTGTTTCGTATTTTATAAGTGGTGTTTGAAAGTATATATGCCATTGAAGTCTTCAGTTGTATACTCATTATAAATTTAAGAATCTATTTTTATAAACGATTTTTAGGGTTTGGGATTTAAACACAAGAAATAACTATTCTGACTTTTTGGGTTTTATTTGAAAAATCTCACCCATGAATTCATCAGTCAATATCCTATGTTGTGGGCAATATCCTGCCTAAATGGTTATCCTTATTTAGTGACTTAGCTAAAACAGAACAAGTGCAAATCGAACCTGGTTTAGTTTTGAGAACCTGTAAAAGCAGAAAAACAGGTTTAGAAGGGAATTTGCCATTTCTAATTTTTTCAAGTCAACATATTCTCCAGAGTATTAAATAGATGGAATTTCAACTATCAGTATATAGTTGAAAAGATTCTTTAGATAACGTAAGGCTTGGGGAGAACTTCCTTAAGTTATAATTCTTCATGCATAAGGAAGAATGCATTTCCAAAATCAACATACATGTATATCTTAGACATAAACAGTGAACGATTCATTTGGTAGGTTTAAAAATTACAAAATGAGGGCTGGAGCAGGGCAGTTATGGCCCTTGCCCAGCATGCATGAGTACACAGGTTCAAAACCCAACACCCACAAACAAAACTAAATGTGGGAGCAATGAAAGCCATATGAAAAACTCAATAAAAGTTGATTCTCTGTCTCTCTCTTTCTCTTTCTCACTGTCCTTCTCTCTTTAAAAAAAATTACAAAATGAATTATAATTATATTTACCTTTTGTTTCCTCATGCCTAATAAAGACATCTTAGTTTCTTCGTAAAGCTTTTTACTGACAAGTCAATACTTAGTGATATTCTTTAGCATCCTTCATTTGTTTTAAAAATTAAAATTATTTTAATGTTTTATCCATGTGCAGAATGATTCTGCTGCCAGAATGCAAAATATATCGAGTCTTGTATAAAGAATTTGAAGGCAACCTAACCCTATCTTCTCCCAATCAATGGACAGTCATTCCTTATTTTCAAATAAAAACAAAAAAAAAACTAATATCAAAAATTCCTTTGCAAAGAAGCAGAGAGATCAATAGAACTTTCTCCCTTAAACTGCTAAAATATAACAAGAAGAAATCGGAAGAAGATAAATGAGATTTTTTTTTTAAATCCTAGAGATAGAAGAGAGATCAGGTATGTTCAACAAAAAAAGCAGAAATTTATCTTAAAGAATGCTCTGAAGTTCTCCTTGGTCCATTTCTTCTAAAGCTGAATAATGCTGAGAGTTCACATTACCCACTTTCTTTACTCACACATTATTCTTTATTAAGGCACTTAGTCTCTTCACTCTTGAAAAGATACTCTAAACTGGAGTAGTCTTTAAGGTGTACTTTGTACTTTAAATAGTCTGGAAATACAATATTATCCTTTTTAAATTCTTGACAATCAAATCCAAGAATTTTATAATGATAACTATATATTTTATATATGATTATGTATTTTTCAGAATTAAATGATTGCATAAATATTATTTGGCTTTACAGGGGAGTAAAGAGTAAGCTACATTATTGATTGCCCCCTAAATCCGTCCTGATCATCCCTCCCTCTCCCTTCCCTCCCTCCTCTTCCCTCCACCCCCTACTTATCTATGATTCCCCTAGATTATGTGTTGCTTTGACTTTGGTGAGTGTAGTACATGAACTTGAACTTTCACCTAAGTCTGGGTTTTGTTGTAGCCTCTACAAATGAGGGAAAATATTTGGCCCTTGACTCTCTGTGTTTGGCTAATTTCACTCAGCATTTCTTCCATTGCTATTCATTTACCTTCAAAGGCCCCAATACCATTATTGCTGCTGAGTAGAACTCCATTATATATGTATACTACAGTTTTTTGATCCATTCATTCAGTAAGGGACATCTGGGTTGATTACATAATTTAGGTATTGTAAATTGAGCTGCCACGAAGGTAGATTTTGCTGTGTCACTGTAATGTGCTGGGTTGTACGGTGGGCCCATCCCTAATTTTTTTTTTTTTAAGAGAAAGAGAGAGAGAGAATCAATTTTATTTAGTTTTTCATGTGGCCTTCATTGCTCTGAGACTTCATTGTGTATGTGGTGCTGGGGTTTGAATTTGTGTACTTGCGCATGACAGGCAAATGCCATAACCACTGAGCCACCACTCCAGCACCCATCCCTAAATTTTTTAAGGAGTCTCCAAACTGCTTTGTAGAGCAGCTGTACCAGTCTGCAGTTCCACCAATAATGTGCTAGTGTTCTTATCTCCCCACAACCCCTCCAGCATCTGTTATTATTTATATTCTTCATCTTTGCCAATCTTACTGGAGTGACGTGAAATCTTAATGTAGTTTTGATTTGCATTTCGCTGATTACTGGTTATTTAGAACACTTTCTCATGTGTTAATTGGCTTGCTTGATATCCCCTGTTGAGAAGTTTGTGTTTAGCTCTCTAGACCATTTATTGATTGGATTGTTTGTGTTTTTGATTTTCGGTTTTTTGAGTTCTTTGTAAATTTTGGATATTAGTCCCCAGTTGGAGGAATCATAGGCCATGATTATTTCACATTCAATAGGTTCTCTCTTGACAATTTTGACCAGTTCCTTGGCTGAGCAAAAGCTTTGTAGTTTAATGGCATCCCACTAATTGGTTCTTGACTTTAATTCTTTCACTTTGGGAGTCTTGTTGACAAAGTCATTGCCTACTCCCATATGCTGAAGTGTTACTGCTAATTTTTCTTCTAGCAGTTGTATGGTAATTCCTAGTTTCTCGATCCATTTCAATTTGATTTTTTTCAAGGTGCAAGATAAGGATCTAATTTCAACTTTCTACAAGAAGCTATCTAGTTTGTCCAGCACCATTTGTTGAATAGGTTGTCATTCTTCCATATTATATTTTGACTCCCTTTGTCAAATATCAGGTATTTGAGGATTTGTGGGTTTGTCCCAGACTCTACTATTCTATTCAATTGATTTTCATTCCCATTTTGATACCAGTACAATGATGTTTAGGTTACTACAACTCTACAGTATAATTTTAGAACTGGTACCGTGAAATGTCCTGTTTTGTCTTTCTTACTTAGTAATATTTTGGCTATTCTGGGTTTCTTGTTATTCCAAATGAATTACAGAATTGCTTTTTCAATATCTGTAAAGAATGGTAACTTGATGGGGATTGAATTGAATCTGTATAGCACTTTTCATAGAATGGTCATTTTAATTATATTGATTATGCCTAACCAAGAATATGGAACGTCTTGCCATCTTCTCAGGTCTTCTTCAATTTGTTTCTACAATGTTTGAAAATTATCATCGTAGAGGTCTTTTGCTTCCCTTGTTAGATTAATTCCCAAGTGCTTTATTCTTTTTGAGGATATTGTGAATGGGACCAATTTCCTTATTTCTTCTTCTGCTCTATTTTTATTAGCATATAGGAAAGCTATTGATTTATGAGTGTTGATCTTGTAACCTGCCACTTTGCTAAATCTGTTTATAAGCTCAAATAGTTTTCTGATAGAGTTTTTTGGATCTTCCAAATATAGGATTGTGTCGTCAGCACAAAGGGATAGTATGACTTCCTCTCTTCCTATTCTTATCCCTTTGACTTCCTTCTTTTGCCTGATTGCTCCTGCTAGGGTCTCGAGGACTATATTGCATGCAAGTGGTGAGAGCAGGCAGCCTTGTCTTGTTCCTAAGTTTAGTAGAAATGCTTTCAGCTTTTCTCCATTTCATATTATACTAATGAAGGGTTTGTCATATATGGCCTTTACATAGTTAAGATACATTTCTTTTATCCCTATCTTCTCTAGAGTTTTGAGCATAAATGGATGCTGGATTTTATCAAAGCTCTTTTCTGCTTCAATTGAGATGATCATATTTTTTTTGTCCTTAATTCTGTTTAAGTGATGAATCACATTTATTGACTTGTGTATGTTGAACCAGGCTTGCATACCTGGAATGAAGCCCACTTGATCCTGATGAATTATCTTTTTGATGTGTTTTTGAATGTGGTTTGCTAGAACCTTATTAAGGATTTTTGCATTGATGGTCACCAGGGATATTGATTTATAGTTTTTCTTTTTTTTTTTTTTTTTTTTTTTTTTTTTTTTTTTTTTTTTTTTTTTTTTTGATGTGTCTTTACTGGGTTTCTGTATCAGGATTATGGTTGTCTCATAAAAAGTGAGATAGTTCCCTCCTTTTCAATTTCTTGCAATAGTTCAATAACGAGAGGTGTTAGCTCCTCCTCATAGGTGTAATAAAATTCAGTAGGGAATCCATCAGGTCCTGGGCTTTTCTTCTTTGGAAGGCTTTAATTTCTATATTGATTTCAGTGCCCATTATTGGGCTGTTTAGAATTTCAATATCATCCTGCGTCTACTTGGGAACGTTGTATGTGTTTAGAAATTTGTCTTTATCTTCCAGATTATCTGATTTATAGGCATATAGTTTTTCAAAAGAGGTTCTGATAACCCATTGGATTTCTGTGGGGTCAGTGGTGATACTCCCTTTTCATTGTGATTTTGTTGATTGACTTCATTTTCCTCCTTCTTTTAGTGAGGTGGGCTAGGGGTCAGTGAATTTTATTCAATTTTTCAAAGAACCAGCTCTTTGTTTCAGTAATTCTTTTTTTATCATTTTGTTTTTATTTCATTGATTTCAGTTCTGATCTTGATTATTTCCTGTCTTCTGCTGGCTTTGGGATTAGATTGCTCTTCGTTTATAGGGATTTAAGGTGGAGCATGAGCTTATTTATTTGGGATGTCTTCTGATTCTTATGTAGGCCCTCAGTGCTATATTTTCCCCATAAGAATGGTTTCAGATGAAGAAAGCAAATAATAACAAATGCTGGAGGGGTAGTTGGGAGGTAAGAACCCTAGCACACTGCTGGTGAAATTGCAGACTGGTCCAGCCACTCTGGAAATCAGTGTGGAGATGCCTCAAAAAATTAGGCTTGGATCCACCATATGACCCAGATATTCCTCTTCTAGGTATTTTCCCAGAGGAGTTAGAATCAGCACATTATAGTGACATAGCAAAAATCAATGTTCATAGCAGCTCAATTTATAACAGCTAAATTATAGAACCAACCCAGATGCCCCTCACTGGAGGAATGGATCCAAAATCTCTGGTGTATATATATACAATGAAGTTCTGCTCCACTATTAGAAACAACGATATTGCAGACTTTGAAGGTAAATGGATGGCAATGGAAGAAATGCTGAATGAAGTTAGCCAAACCCAGAGAGTCAAGGGCCAAATGTTTTCCCTCATTTGTGGAGGCTGGAGTTAATCCTAGTCTTGGGGAAAAGGTAGTCAAATTCATATAATAGACACCAAACGCATACCAACATACAATCTAGGGGAACCATAGACATGTTGGTGGGGGAGAGAGGAAGGGAGAGGTGGGGAAGTGGGAGATGTAGGGAGGATAGGGAGAGATCTAGGGAGATAATCTACAATGTAACCTATGCATCAACCCACTGAGAATTCAAATGATACTTATACCATCATTTAATTCTGGGAAATTTACAATCATATCTATCTATCATCTATCTATCTATCTATCTATCTATCTATCTATCTATCTATGTGTGTGTATATATACATACACATATATATGTCTATATATATACATTTATATTTCTTTTAGGGGTATAATATAGAAGAATCAAGAGACAGGGGAGTGGGCATTGTTGGGGAAACTATGATTTAAGACCAAATGCATATCATATTGTCACTTCATATGCATTTAAGATTCATTAACAACTCAACATCTTAATAAAAATTTAAAAAAGAAAAAATAGTGAAAAGTTAATTGTAAGAAAAATGCAAAATGTCAATATTTATGAGATACAGTTTCAAGATAATATACAAGATATTTGAATAAGCTATACTGCTTGCCTTTATAAAAATGTAAATGTTTAATCCTAGTGTCAATTATATCTGAAAATAACAAGGGGTGATAGGAAGGGATGAGAAGGGGAAATGTTGGAACTGTGTTAAAGCAAGGTATACTCCAAGCATTTATAAGCATGTCACTGTGCATACTATAGTCATGTATATAAAAAATGTTCTTCATAGGTATAAGAATTATATCACTGTACTTGGCTATTTTAGGAAAATATAAGACCAAGAAAGAAAGGCAAATGATCTGGTGAACGGGAAGAGGGAGATAGATGGGTGTGGTGTGGGGGGGGTATTGACCAAATTGTATTGCTCTACTGTGTGCATTTGTGAATATGTGACAACAAAGCCCATCATTACATACAACTATAATGCAAAGAAGAAGAA
>PVKS010041502.1:0-16052 GCA_004027875.1 Aplodontia rufa
ACCAGCCCCATTTCACAGTTTCTTTATCCATTAATTTATTGATAGACATATAGGCTGATTTAGTAGTTTAGTTATTGTGAATAGTGGAACAACAAACATGGGCATATAGGAATCTTTTTGTTAAACTGATTTCATTTGTTTTGGTTATATACTTAAAATTGCAATAGCTGGATCATATTGTAGTTCTATTTTTAGTTTTATGAGAAACTTCCACATGGGTTTCCACAGAGGCTGTATTAATTTATATTCCATCAACAGTATGTAAGAGATCCTCACCCCCCACATCTTCACTAGTAGTTTTCTTTTTTTTTTTTTGTCTTTTTGATAATAGCCATTCACTATGGGGTATTATGGTTTTGATTTGTCTTTCTCCGATGATTAGTGATGTTTAGTTTTCTTTCATAAGTTTGTTGGCCATCTAAATTTATTCTTTTGAGAAATATCTATTTAGATAACATGTCTGTCTTATAATTGTATTATTCATTTTTTTTCTTTTTGAGGTTTTGGGTTCCTTATACATTTGGTGAATTAATTCTTGGTCAGATGAATAATTTGCAATTGTTACCCATTCTGAAGTTTGTCTCTTCACTCCACTGATTGCTTCCTTTGCTGTGAAGGAGCTTCTAAAACAGTGGATCTGAATGTTGCATAGTGATTACTGGAGAGTGAAGAGGGTTAGGGGAGAAGATTGGATAACAGGTACCAAAACAAAGTTAGAAGGAATAAGTTGTAGTGTTCTATAGCACAGTGGGTGACTATGGTTCTTATAACATACTAATTTTTGAGTAACAGCAGAGAGGAGCGCAAAGGCTTCAAACATAAAGGGATAAGAATATGAAAACATTAATTACCTTGATTTTATCAGTTTATATTATATTAAAATATCATACTATATCCTATAAATGTGCACAATTATTATGTATTAATAAAAATTTGAGAAAGGTGCTTAATGAGGGAGTGCTTACTACCATATTCAATCATTACACACTTTGTACATGTATCCAGGTACACTGTACCCCATAGATCTGTACAACAACAACAATAACAAAAATGTGGGTTCTAGAGTCCCAATGCCTGGCTGGACAATGTCACTAGTCATTTAGTTTTGGGGAATTCCATCAAACTCTTTGAACTTCAGGTGTGCATGAGTGAAATGGAGGGAAAGAATGCTTGTTCTCTAAGTTTCCCAGAGGCTGAAATGAGAATGTGTGTATAAAAGGGTCAGCACCATGGTTGGAGAGTAGCAAACATTCCATCAGTGTCAGTGTTTTTTCCCTGCCATTTATGCAACATGGATGAGCATCATGTTGGATGAAATATACCAGACACAGAGGACAGGCACTACCTGATGCCACCTACGTGTAGGATCTAAAACAGCCAGACTCATAGAAGCAGCGCAGGATGGTATGTGCCAGCATGGTGGGAAGGTGAAACGGGAGGTATTAGTCAAAGGGCACAAAGTTTCCAGTTACACATGATGAGTAAGTTCTAGAGATTCTCTGTACAGTCTAGACCCCATAGTTTACAATGTTGTATTGTGGGGTCTAGACTGGTGGCACGGGGTATGGAATCCAGGACCTCTTGCCTGCTGGCAAGTGCTCTGCTACAGAGCCACATCCCCAGTTCCCCTTAAGTCCTTATTGTCTATTTTTTTTTTGGAACTCCCTCCTACTTAGCCCCACACATAGTTCTTCTCAAGGGCAGTGTCTATGGCAAAAATCAGCAAAAGAGCCTGTTTTCTTTATTCAAGACTGCAAATACTCTGAGGAAAAGGAATATTCATTCCCACTTTTAATTCTCACCAGCATAGTGTCTTTCACATAGTAAGACCTCAATAAATATTTTTAATTTGATATATAAATTTAAAGATGCACCATTTTGAACTTGACTCCTCTGGACATTTAAGAAGGACTTTTTTTTTTTATTTTTTATTTTTAAACAACCTTACACGAATTTAACAAAATAATATAAAATGTGTATAAAATGTGTAAATATTCTGGATATTGCAATTATCTCCAGGAGTGCCCCTCCAATTACCCTCCCTTATGACTTTTAAAAGAAGATTTTCCCCTAATGACACTCTAATTTTAGACATCTCTGAGTTTCTCTGAAGGGCTATCATTCTACCGAAGAGCAGGCTGGGTGTCAAAGTTTACTTTGTACCTGGATCTGTCATTTATTAGCTGCAATATGTTAAGAAAGTCAATGGTTTGTAACATGAAACTGGTGATGAATTCTCAGGTTGGTAGGGCAGCCTAGGTATTAGTCTATGCAAAAATTTTCAGGGAAAAACTAAATATTCCATAGATCATTGTGAAAGGAATGGGGGTGAGAAGTAGGAGGGGTGGGGGTAAAGTTATGGAATTCTTTCTATGTTTATATAGGTATGTATTCCAGAATGTGGACATTCATATAATTCTTTTTTAAAAAAAACTATACAAATTTTTTTTCTTCACCAAAAATAGTAGCAATTTTTCTGTATTATTTCTACTTTTTTAATTGGTGCAATATAGTCTTTCATAGTGAAGGGATTCATTGTTACCATGGATTTTAGGTCCTTTATTAAGAGGTCTTTGATGTCTTTTACTTTAAATATCTCAAAAAAGCTTTCCATATGTTTCCTTCCCCTTTCATAAGGTAGAATCTATTCATGTAATTTGTTGCAATTAAAAATTCTTTTCAATTTTCCTGCAGAGCTCTGGGGATAATGATTTTTTTTTTTTTTGGCAATCTCAGTGGAGGAAATTAATCTCCATTTAAGCAAAACTGAAGATTCAATTACGTGATAACCTTTAAAAGGATAATTATGTTCCTAATGCCTCTAGCTTTGTTGTTAAAGCTGATTTCCAAACATTCCCATCCAGTTTGGCCCCTAACGGTATGCCCAAGGTCAGTGGTGCTTCCTCCTTTGCAATAAGTGGTTTTTCTGTGTGGAATACATAGCTGCACCCCATAGGAAGGAAGTGGAATGCCAAGATGCCTACAATATTGGCTATGAACCTAGATACTTCACAATGATAAATTAAGTAAGAACACTTACGAGGAATGGTGAATAAGAAGGACAGTTGTTGAAATAATAAACTAAGAAGGAATCCAACTGGTCAACCAATTCTTCTTGAAAATTAAATGACAAAGGAAAGAAGCTAATATTTTTGCAAAATCTATCATGTGCTACTCACTAGGAGAATTATTTAAATAGATTATTTCACTCACTCTCCTCATGAGTACCACTTAATAAGTGGAGAATTGAGGCTCAGAAACACTGATTAACATTTATAGGTTGGACTCATAGGTGAAGATTTGAATAAAGATGTGTGACTCCAAAGCTCATGATGTTTTCAGTAGAACTTGTCTTCAGGTGGGGGACACAACTTCACTAGGATGTGAGGTTGGATAAATGCTACTGCTAGGATTAGGTTTCTGGAAAGACAGTAGCATGAATCTTTCTTTTCTATTTAGTATCATTTAACTCCAATATCTTCCTCTTTTTCTTGGATATAACTAGCTGGGGACTGCAGGTTTCCCTGTGGAAATGAGGCCATGGGCTTGGTGGAAGCCACATTGGAGAGGACTGGGGTAGGGCTTTCTATGCAGGGGGCTGTATGAAAATCTGGACACCAGGTGACGGATATTGTTAAGGCAGGGGTTGTAAACAGGGATTCTGGGGAAGCTTGGCATAAAGAGATGGTTAGACTCTGGGAAGAAGTCTGATGGTTTTCCATTGTGTGTGTGTTCTGGGTGACCATGACAACTGAGATGTTCAAGGAGTTGCCAAAAATATGGGTTTAATTTTCACTTGAAGAAGAGGAAACTTCCTGCAGAGGTCCACTTTGTTTTTGTCTACTTGAGGACTGCTACCTGGTGTGGTTGTTTCAGCAATACCACCTGAGTCCCCATTATTAAGAAGTATAATAATATGTCCAAACCAGAGATGACAAGGTTCCGCAGAGCTCATGAGCATGGCCACAAATAGAATTTCTGAAGGAGACAGATGACAACTGGGACAGAAAATAAGAAGTGCACTTAAAAAGATTAGGGAGCTTGAAAGGGCTTTCTGGAGCTAAAAAATACTACACTTTCCCCATCCACAGATCCATTAAGGAAAAAATGACCATTGCACAGACAGAAATTACTGGTCTGGAGGAGAAAATGGAAGGAATTCCTCCCAAATTGTGGAAAAAATTGTAAAGAAATGAAAAAACAGGGAAAGTATAATTTTTTAAAGGAAAAATCTATGAAACCCAATGTGAGAGTAAAATTGATCCTCTGTGTAACAGAAAAACTGTATGATATATGAAGAAAATTTAAAAGTTATATTTTAATGTTTGAATCAATTCAAAGCCTTTAAAATATAAAGCTGAAGTGCTAAAAATTGCCAGGAAAATTTGCTAAACCTACAAAAATATTGGAAGAGCTCAGTACAAAATTGTCTAGATATGTTAGATAAAAACTATTTAAGAACATAAACATTTATTTACAGCATCACTTTATATGAGCACAAAATTATGTGTACACACATTTGTGGTATATATACTTATGAAAGTCAATAATAAATTTGAAGACAAAGAAAACATTTATAAAGAAAAGAGAGATTTTATGTCTACATTCTGTGATCATGATGTTAAAAAAATTTTTTTATAGTGCTGTGGATTGAATCCAGGCCCTCACGCATCCTAGGCAGACACTCTACCACCAAGCCAAACCCCAGCTCCCTTTAATCATGACTTGATATATTGAAAACAAATAAAAGATGACCAGGAATCCCTTAATTACTTAAAATATTAAGGAGCATATAGTCTTAGATAACTGTTAACACATACGATTAGAAACAATTACAATCCATTTAGAAGGCTATGTAAAAGAAACAGATCATTTAATATTAAATCATTAAGAGAATATTATATTAGTTTCCTAGTTCTAACAAAACAAAGTATCAGAGACTGGATGGAAATCAGAATCACATATCTATTCTAACATGGAATGTGAATGGACTCAATGCCCCAATCAAAAGACACAGATTAGCAGACTGGATCAAAAAACAAAATCCAACAATATGCTGCTTATAGGAAACTCATCTCACAGCCAAAGACAGCCACAGTTTGAAGGCAAAAGGTTGGGAAAAAAATCTACCATGCTAATGGTGCAAGAAAGCAAGCTGGTATTGCAATACTCATATCCAACAAAGTAGTGTTTGACCAAAAATTAGAAGAGGCAAAGAAGGCCACTACATCTTAGTTAAGGGAACACTACATTACCAAGATGTAATCATAGTCAACATTTATGCGCTAGACTCCTATGCTCCCAAATATGATGAAAAAATACTCCATGATATTAAACCAGTTATTGATCTCAACACAATAATACTGGGGAATTTTAATACCAATATCTTTATCACTAATAGATTATCAAAGCAAAACATCAGCAGAGAAGTCTCCAGCCTAAACAATTCTATAAATCAAATGGACCTAACAGATATCTGCAGGATATTCCATCACAAGTTAGTTGAGTTTACCTTGTTCTCAGCAGTGCATGGGTCCTTCTCCAAAATAGGTCATATCTTAGTACACAGGTAATCTTAGCAAATACAAAAAAGTTGATATAATCCCATGTATTCTATCAGACCACAATAGTATGATCCTAGCAATAACTACCAAGAAAAATAAGAGACATAAATACATGGAGATTGAATAATACCCTCTTAAATGAAGAAGGGAAAGAAGAGGAAATGAGAACAGAAATCAAGAATTTCTTGTTCTTATAAATGAATGAAAATAAAGATATAACATAACTTTTGAGACAGTATGAATGCATTCTTAAGTACATTTATATCACTGAGTGCCTTCATCTAAAATCAGGAGAGAGCCCAAATAAATAAATTTATGCTCCACCCCAAATTCCTTCAAAAAAGAGGAATAATCCAATCCCAAATCCAACAGAAGGCAGGTAATAATCCAGATAAGAGCTGAAATCAATGAAATGGGGGGGGGGAACCAAAACAAGAATACAAAGAATCAAGGAAATAAAGAAATGGTTCTTTAAAAAACAAAGAAAATTGACAGATCCCCAGCTAGCCTCAGCAATAGAAAGAATGAAATGAAACAAATCAACAAAATTCAGAAAGGAAAATAGAGACACCACCACTGACTTATCTGAAAACCAGTTTATTATCAGATACTATTTTCATAAACTATACTCCAAGTTGGAGAATCTGGAGGACATGGACAAATACTTAGCCTCATGTGACATTCCCAAAATGACATATGAAGATAATGAGAAGCTCAAGAAAACAATATCAGGTAATCAAAGCTATTTCAAAAAAGAGAAGCCCAAGACCTGATGGATTCTAAGCTGAGTTCTATCAGACCTTTACAGAAGAATTAACACCTCTCCTTAGTAAGCTAGTCCATGAAATTGAAAGGGATGGAACCCTCCCAAACAGTTTTAATGAAACAGCCGTAACACCGATACTAAAATCCAATAGACACATCAAGAAAGGAAAACTATAGACCAATATCCCTGATCAACATAGATGCAAAAATCTTTAACAAAATCCTAGCAAACTGCATCCAAAAACACATCAAAAAGATAACACATCATGGGGTGGGAGTGGTGGTTCAGCAGTTAAAGTGCATTCCTGGCATGCACAAAGACCTGGGCTCAAACCCCAGCACCACATACAAAACTAAGTTGGAACAACAAAGGCCATATGAAAAACTAAATAAAAATTGTTTCTCCCATCTCTCTCTTTCTCTCTCTCTGTCCCTCTCTTAAAAAAAAAAAAGATAATACATCATGATTAAGTGGCCTTCATTCCTGGCATACAAGGCTAGTTCAACGTATGCAAACAGTAAATGTAATTCATCACTTAAACAGAATTAAAGACAAAAACCATATGATCCTCTCAATTGATGCAGAAGAGGCCTTTGCTCAATATAATACCCATTTATGCTCAAAACTCTTGAGAAGATATCAAAGGGACTTGCTGTAATTTTGTCAAGGCCATTTATGAAAAACCCTCACCAACATTATATTTAATAGTGAAAAACTGAAAACTTTCCCACTGGAGACGAGACAAGGCTGTCCACCTTCATCACTCTTATTCAATTTAGTCCTCAAAGCCCTAGTCAGAGCAATCAGACAAGGGAAGGAAATCAAAGGGATTGGAATAGGAAAAGCACAGTCTGAGCTATCTCTATTTGCCAATGATATTATTCTATACCTAGGAGACCACCCCCCACCCCAAGGAAAAAAAAACTCTATCAAAAGACTTCTAGAGCTCATAAATGAATTCATCAAAGTGGCAGGATATAAGATCAATACACACAAATCATTAATAGTCCTATACTTCGACAGCAATTCCGCTGAAGAAGAAATCAGGAAATCTTTCCATTTCATAATAACTTCAAAAAGAATAAAATACTTGGGAATTAAACTACCAGAGGAAGTAAACAGCTTCTACAATGATGAAAACTATTGAACATTGAAGAAAGAAACTGAAGAACACTTGAGAAGATGGAAAGATATCCCGTGGTCTTGGTGAGGCAGAATCAATATAGTTAAAATGGCCATTCTGCCAAAAGCACTGTACAGATTTCAATGTAATCTCTGTAAAAATACCAATGCCATTCCTTATAGATGTAGAAAAATTAATTCTCTAATTCATTTGGAACAATAGGAAACCTAGAATAACAAGGTACTACTAAACAAACAAACAAACAAATGAAACAGGAGGTATTGCAATACCTGACCTGAAATTATACTATAGAGCAGTAGTAACAAAAACAGCATGATATTAGTATCATAATAGGTAGGAAGACTAATGGAGTAGAATAGAAGACTCTGACTCTCACAAATCTTTATCTGATTTCTGACAAAATGGGCAAAAATATAGCTTGGAGGTAAAACAGCCTCTCCAAGAAATGGTGGTGGACAAACTGGACAGTCATATGCAGAAACTTCAAATTAGATCCTTATCTCTAAACCTGCACAAAATCAAATAAAAATGGATCAAAGAACTAGGAATTAAACCAGGAACCACATTATTATTAGAAGAAAAAAATAGGGTCAACATTCCACCATATTGGTGTAGGCACCTTCTTCCTTAACAAGACTCCTGTAGTGTAACCATGAATTAATGAATGGGATGCCATTAAGCTGACAACCTTTTGCACAGCTAAGGAATTCTTCAAGAGCACCAAGAGAACCTACGGAATGGAAAAAAAATCATGGCCTGCTACACCTCCAACAAGGAGCTAATAACCAGAATATACAATGAACCCCAAACCTTAACACCAAAACCACAAACACTCCAGTCAATAAATGGGCTATGGAACCAGACAGAAACTTCTTAACAGAGGAGTATATATGAGAAAGTGTTGGACATCAGTAGCAATCAAAGAAATGCAAATCGAATCTACACTGAGATTCCACCTCACTCCAATCAGAATGGCAAAAATGAATAATACAAATAATAACAGATGAGATGCTGGAGGGGTTGTGGGGAGATAGGATCACTAACACACTGTTGGTGGGATTGCAAACTTGTACAGCCACTCTAGAAATCAGCATGGAGAATCCTCAAAATATTCATGATTCAACCACTGTATATAACTCAGGTATCCCACTCCTTCTGGGTATTTTCCCAGAAGAGCTAGAATCAGCATACAACAAAGACACAGCTACATCAATGTTTATAGCAGCTCAATTTACAATAGCTAAATTATGGAAACAACCTAGATGCCCTTCACAGTATAAGTATTTTACACACACACACACACACAATGAAGTTCTACTCAGCCATTAGAAAGAACTATAATAGTTTTTCAGATAAATGGATGGAATTGAAAAAATCATGCTGAGTGAAACCAGCAAAACCCAGAGACTTAAGGGTCGAATGTTTTCTCTCATATGTGGAAGCTTGAGTAAAAACCTAAGATAAGCTTACAGTTAGTCAAGGTTATATAATACACCCACTAATTTGAAGTAACACATAAGATGTGAGACTATAACTATCAGGGTGGGAGAGGAGAAAGAGAGGGGAGAAGGAGGGAAAAGGAGGGTGTTCAATACTGTGGAGCACACTTGATTCCTATGAGAAGCCCAAATATACCCAGGCAGGTGTATAAATCCAGTGGTTTCAATGAATAAAATGCATTTGTATGGTCATTTATACCTGAAACATGGGAGAATTACCGAGGAGTCATGAGATCAGGGAGTGGGGAAAGGGTGGAGATCCTGGACAAGGATCAAGTTTAAGCTTCTCTGTCATTACATATGCATGTATGAACGTGAAGCAATGAATTCCTTCATTACATAAGATGATGTTGAACCAATAAAAAACAGTTTTAATGCTGATGAAAGAGGATGAATATTTGAATATATGTAGAGCTCTTAAAAATGGACAAGAATGGTACAAAAGACTCAAAAGAAAAATCAGGGAAAATCAATGAGTACTTGCATGGATGCAGAATACAAGTCTAACTGTCCAACAAACACATGGAAATAAGGTCCAATCCAATAATAGGAAAGCGCAAATTAAAATAGCAATCAGATATCACTTCTTAAAGTAAATTAAAAATATAGCACTTAGTTTTAGTTGAAATGCAGGAAATGGCTACTCCCAGGCACTGGGCTGGATGTGTAAATTGTTATGGTCCCTTCCAAAGGTCATGTAACAACAGCTATTAAATTAAAATTATTTAGAGCCTTTGAGCCCCAAACTCCACAGTAGGAAATCTATCCTATTCACTAAAATTATCACCCCACAAGCACATATATACCAGTTATTTATTGCAACACTTCAGAGGGTGAAAACTTGGAAACAAAGTAATGACCATTATTTGTGGACTGACCATAGGTATTATTGTAGGTTTACACAGTGGCTGATTACATAGCTTTTGAGAAGCATGAATGAGAGTTGTACTATTTCTCTTCACATGGAAGAATTCCCATGACGTGTGAGTGAACAGAATGTGTGTGAGAGCATGTGCTTTTGTTTGATTCTGTAAGCACAAGACGGGACTGGTAATTTGCATTTTTAAGTTCCAGGTTATTCTGCTGCTGGTGGTCCAGGGAATGCACTTTTTAAAAAAGCCAAACAAACACGCACTGAATAAGCTGTTCCGTGCCTTGGACCTTGCTTTTTTGTTCCATCCACAAAATGAAAATAGTAAGGGCCTTGCAGTCTGCTGGGGTTTGAAGGACTTCATGGATTCAGCCCTTTCTCTTTGCAGATGAGGACACAGTGGCTCAGAGAAGTAAGGGAAATCATAGCAAATCAAGTGGGAAACCCAGGTCCCTGGAGTTCTGGCTCAGTGTCTGTAGCACCCCACTATTTAACGCTGCCTTATCTAGCATAGGCTGGATGCTGAAAGTCCCCCCTAAGTCTATGTGTTAGAGGTTAGAGGAGGGTGAAGCTGTTAACTTTGGAGGCGGGCCCTGTGGGAGGGCTTTAGATGACTGAGGGTGGGCCCTTGAGACTCAGTCCCTTCCAATCTCACGCTTCTTCCTGATGCAGATGTGAGCACTTTACCCTGCCATGTGCTCCCCACCATTCCCATATGGCACTCCCACCAAGGACCCCAAGCAATGTGGCCATCCAGTTTTGGAACCCTTGGAACCATGAGCTGAATTATCCTTTTCTCTTATAATCATCTAGGTATTTCATCGTGGTAGTATGAAGCCAACTAGCAACCTCATAGTTTTTTGGGATATTAAGAGATAATAATGATGAAGGGGCCCCTCTTATACACTTACAAAAGTGAAGGTGAATCAATGTCACTTACAAGTCCTAACAGTTGGTGTGTGGGAGGTTTTTGAAGAAATGTAATAAGCAGGATCCATGTCATGGCTATGCTCAAACCCAGTAATAAATAACATAAAACATGCTGGATAAAATATTTCATTATTTCAATATTTCATTATTGACAAAAATTCAAGGAGGGTGAGGCTTTTTTTTCTAGTGATGAGGATTTTTTTTTTTTTGAGAGTGGGACAGTGAGAGAGAGCGAAAGAGAAAATTATTATTTAGTTTGTTTTAAATGTGGCTTTTGTTGCTCTGACACTTTGTTGTGTATGCAGTGCTGGGGTTGGAACCCATGTCCTCATGCATGCCAGGCAAGCACTGTAACCATTGAGCCACCGCTCCAGCCCAGTGAAGAGGGATTTCTAAGTGTTAACCTCAAGATTCAGAATGGGAAATAAAGTGTATCCCCTTAACACTTTCAGTGTCAGGCACTGAGCTTGAAAGCTTGATTTCATTTAACCATTTTGACGATTCTATGAAATAGATCATGTTATAATCACCATTTTACAGACAAGGAAATCGAGTCTCAGAAAGACCAAGTGATGTGTTTAAGGTGGAGCTTGGACAAGAACCCAAAGACAAAACTACCTACCTTTCAATTGTGCTGGTGTTTTCATTGGTGCACATTCACTAAGTGCTAGGCATTGCTTATCTGAGCCTGTAGGGGTCATGTGTAATCAAAGGTTCTTTACTGGGATTAAACTTTACATATGGTGGTAGCCAGAGAAGCAGCTGGTGGAAGGCTGCTCTCTCTGTTGCAGGTGGTAGATTGGCATCACTATAAGTCAGCAGGGTGGACAGTTGGAAAGACCTGGCTATGGTGTGTAGGAGAGGGGATACAAACTAGAATCCTGTCTGTCTTTGACCTTCTAGCACCTTGGAGATATAGATGACCCACTGAAGGGCAGATACATGCTCTGCCCATGGACTGAAAGAAGTTGGAGAGTGAGTCCAACCAAGAACAACTTACAAGGGTGGCAACAGATCAGGAAGCAAATGAGTGAGCTGCCGTGATGCCTGGTGCCTTGCACCAACATTCACACCTGCAGCAATTGCTGTGGCTTCACTTGTGTTTTGCAAACCTCACCCAGATTTCTTTGTGACCATACAGTACAGGGAATTCTGGGAAATGTTGCTTGGCTAAATTGGTCATGCAAATATACCACACTGTGGAAACTGTTTTTCCTTTTTAACCCCCACCCTTATTGAGATACAATTGGGGGGTGAAACACAAATTGCATAAATTTAAGGTATATAACTCATGTTTTAATTTATGCATACCTTAAGAAATGATTACCACAAACTAGTTAGCGTATCTATCACCTCACATGCTCATTTTGTTGTGAGAATATTTAAGATCTATTCTTGCAGCATATTTCAAGTATATGATACAGGACTGTTAAATTTAGTCACTGAGTATTCATCCTGCGTAACTGAAGCATTGCACCTTGTGACCAATATGTCTCCACTTCCCCCACCACTCAGTCCCTGACAACTGTCATTCTGCCCTCTGCTTTCCGGAAATTGCTTGACACACATTATTTTCTCTATCTTCAAAGTGCCCTTCCTAAGGCAGGAGCCTGATTTTACAATTGGGGAAACCAAGGTTTGAGAGGTGACATATCTTGTCTCAGATATAAACTTACCTAAGGTTAGGGGTGTTCTGAGTTCAGCAGCTTGTAACTTCAAACCTGTACCCTACAGGCATGGTGGTGCTCGCCTTAGTCCCAGGTCCTGGAGAGGCTGAGGCAATAGGACTGCTTGAGTTCCGGAGTTTGAGATCAACCTGGGCAACATAGTGAGACAGTGTCTCAAGAAACAAGCAAGAAAGCAAGCAAGGCAAAGCGAATAAACAAACACAAACAAAAGCCCCCCATGACGCTGCACGCTGCTTTGCATCCCTCCATGCTACATTTTGGGCACTGATGTTACTTGGCACCACACAAAACTGTTCTGCTTTTTATTTTTTTTTATTCCCTAGACCACAGCTTCCTACCCAGGGCACTGTGATCATAGGCCTGCAGAGTGATGGATTCATCTGTCCCTTTCATGCACACCTTGGGATGGTCCTGGGGCAGCAGGAGCTCCTGAGAAGGTGCCTCCAACTGCAGCAGTCTTACGTGCTGTGAGTTGAAGGCAGGGAGCAATACCATGGTCTCCGGCAAACCACTCACCGCACAGATGTGCCTCATCGGCTTCGGGGGACTCCGTGAGCATGGGAGGCACCTGCTGAACCCAGTGGAGTAAAAAGTCTTCATTGACACTGTCAGGCTCCCCTGTGGCAGCCAGGTGTCTTGGTTGTGATTTTTGTTTTATAAGCATTTTCCTTGCCTGTCAGATCTCGAAATGGAGTTAAACTCATCTCTGTGGCAGCTGAGGTGAAAGAGCCCCAGCGAAGGTGTCAGAGCTGAAAAGGAAGTTTTAATCCAAAACAGGCATAAAAGGGAGAATAGAAAGAGCTTTGCTCTTATTACAGTCTGAACAGAACTACACAACAGAAAGTTGAATGAAAAGTGTTCTCCTCTTCCTGGAGCTTCAGCTGAGCCCTGAAGCTGAGAACACTGGTTGACACATGCCCGCTAATCATCTATGCAAGGCTTGCTAAGAGATCGCCACAGGTGCCCATCCCTCTTAACAAGTGCATGAATGCGTAGAAATTTACCACGACAAAGCACAACAATTCAAAAATTCTCCCTTAGTTTATTTTTTTTCCAGAAACATATCAAAATAATTTCCAAGTATTTATTAGTGAAATTAGTGAAGTGCTCTCAGGAGAAACCAACAGGGGAATGGGAGGGTGGGCAGGCAAAAAAAAAAAAAAAATCCTAAATAAGGTAGTATTTTGGGTGGAGTCCCTGGGCCAGGGTAAAGACACCTCAGTCTTTGTTCTGCTTCCAGGCAAGGGAGCTGGGATTACCTACTGTCTCCCACACAGATCCTGCTTCTAGCTGTTAGAGCCCAAGGACCAGCTTCTGAAGGTTGAAGGTGCTAATTCTATGGGGGGGAAAATCATTGCAGAGACTGGGGGATGAGTGCCTAAAAGAGATCCCCAGGGACCTCAGCACAGCAGCAGGTCTTCTGTGGAAGGGGTTGTGGAGTGGTGCCTCAGCCGCAGGAGAGTGCTCCATGGGAGCCAATCTGCGAGTCAGAGCCTGGCTGCTTTCACACTGCTGCCCTGGTCCTGTAGGAAGTTTGCTGAGCTGGATGAGCTAAAGGACCTTTTAGGCATACCTGGTGCCACTGGGCCTGAGGGCCATTTGGTGTGAGTGCTGGGGATGACTTGGTTTGCATCTCTGGGACTTTGGTGGTCATGCTTTAAGCTTTAGTTTTGCCCTATCTTACTTTTCTTTTTCGAAAATTTTAGTCATCCTACTTTAGGACAAAAATTTTATTTACCATGTGAAATTCTTCTCTCATCCAAAAAAACAAAAAATCACTTCTCTTTTTAATCTTCCTCACCAAAAATATATTTTCATACTTATAACTTTCTTTATATCTCTCTATTCCCTGCTTACTAGTTCTTTTCTGCCTTTATTTTTTCCCTTAAATTTACATTTTTGAAACAATCCTTTAAAATCTTATGAATTCAGGCAAAAATTTTTTTCAACCAAAGTACACTTTTTAGGCCTTTCTTGTAGTTTTTGTCATTGACAACACATGTCAATTTCTTTTGTATAGAATTTAGCAAACCAAGAGCACTTGCATTTATATTTGCCAATTGATATTTTTAATTTACTTAATAATGACCCAGCTGTTTTATATCTATTATTTAATGTATCTTTAGAATTTTAAATTACATGAAAAGTTTATTTATAAACATTTACCCTTCTTGTATTCACCCATGTTATTTATTTTAAGCAATTTGGCCTAGATTACTTATGAAAACTGAGATAGTAGAAAAGATAGTCATTTGATGTGCTTGTTAAAAGCCCCAGAAGTCAAATTGCTATATTTGATACACAATAAGGAATGGAAACTTCATTGTACTTTTGTCTGCATATTTTTTTTTTAAGGAGAGAGGGAAGGAGAGACAGAAAGAGAGAATCAATTTTTATTTATTTTTCATCTGGTTCTGGTTTCTCCAACACCCAGTTGTGTACTTGATGCTGGGGTTTGAACTTGGGTCCTCACACATGCCAGGCAAGCATTCCAATCTCTGAGCCACTGCTCCAGTCCCTATCTGTGTATTTTTTGAAGTTGAGCATATGCTTTTTAAAAAAAAATTATTAAGGAGCTGAATTACTAGACAGTCATAAATGCATGTAAAGTAACTATATGATATGCATATGTTGAAAATATGCTTTTATAATGTAAAATATTTTTAATGTTAACAATTCTGAAAACACATTTAGTCTGTATGCACATATATGTGTGTATCTATGCATTTAGCAGTGTTGGGGATTGAATCAAGTACCTCAGTATGCTAGGCACAATATCACTGAAGCAAACCCCCAGGCCAGACGTCCAGACATCTATTTTGTTTTAACAATAAATTTATAATGAAGAGTAATCTAGTAACATAATTAGCCAATTTATAAACAGTTGTATACAAATTATTTTTAAGGCAAATGGTACAAGTTAAGTTCATCTGTTCATACAAGTAAACTTTAAAGTTTTTATTTGCAATCTTTTAAAGGCTGTGGACAAAATTTTTCATGTAAACAAACTCCCATACCATCTTGGACTTTAAAAGGCCTCTTTTATCTACTTTTCCCTTTTCTCAGTTGTAAATGAGTAAAGGAGTTGATTTTTAGATGTTTATATGTTAGCAAGGACTGGCTGAAATAAAAAAAAAACTCTAAACCACCTTGCATAATAACAAAATTATCTTAATATAAGCAAGCAAAGTCAGTAGATTTTAAATAGGTAGAGAAAAAGAAGAACAAAATTGCTAAAAACCCTATAATTGCAGTTTAAGAATTATCTTAAGGGTACTCCCAAGAAAATTTTCAATTAGGCATGTAACCAAACAAAAAATATTAAACTATGTGCACACAACCAAAGTTAATTCATGAGCAAAAGGTCACAGGATGTTACCATGAGTTCAATTATACTAAATAATGCTGGGGAAATCCCTGCCAAACAAGAATGGAGGGGCTTCAGGAACCCTCCAAGGCTTTTCCTAGGAATTTTACAGGCAGTTTACTTTGATATGTTTGAATTAAATTCTGCTCAGCTCTTATGGCAGAAGATTACCTTGACAGATTTGGATTAAATTCTGAAAATAAAACAAAACAAAACAAAACAA
>PVKS010041503.1:0-15986 GCA_004027875.1 Aplodontia rufa
TCAAGGCTATTCACATTTAGAGTCCCCGTTTCTACTGCTGTACTAGAGTCCCTATTTCTTGGGCCGGGGCTACTACCTGCATCTTCTACCGCCGCTGATCTCTCTGCCATCTCTGCTGCTGCTTCTTCTTTGCTGTTTCTTCTGCTTCTACCATGCTGCTTCTATGCTTCTATGCTTCTCCCAGACTAGTCGCTACTCTCTTTATTTATCCATTACAACAACCAATAGGGGTACAGTGCAAACACGTTTATCCAATTGTAACAAACGAGTGGCCAAATAGCTTAGTCATGCGGTCAGGCATTACGTCACTAAGGAAGATACAAACCGGCTGGGTCAGAGTTGTTTACCACCAAATCTTTTACAAGCCAGCTGGGCCTCATGTTGGGGTCCGGTCCCCGACAGACATCAGCTGGTTTGCCCAAACAAAGTGCTAAAGCCACTCTCTGCAGTTCACCACCAGATAATGTCCGCACCTCCTGATCAATGATGTTTTCAATCTACAGAGGCTTCATCACATCAGTCACAAATTGCGGATGAGTGTAAGCATCTCTTACCTTTTCATGTAAAAACTGGCGAACACTTCCTGTTGATTTGGGAATGATTTTCTGTGGCTTGTAACTGACATTTAGAACGAGTATTTCTCCTCTTTCATCAGGTTTAAGTCTTCCAACAAGCATTCTGATAAAGGTCATTTTACCTGTACCATTTTCCCCCAGCATCACCATGATTTCAGAATCTATGAACTCTCCAGCTACAACTGCTAGCTCAAACTCTCCCATATTTTTCTTCATTCCTGGATATTTATACGTACACAACTTTTTAACTTCTTTTTCATTTGCTGTCTCAGCTACTGTAAAAACAAGTGATGCAACTCGGAATCTCAAGTTTTCTGTTGGAACATAGCCATCCAAAAAAATGTTTATGCCTTCTCTTACACTAAAAGGCATCGTGACACCATAAACACTCGGTACACCATATAAACAGCAGATGAAGTCAGAAAGATAGTCTAAAACACTTGGATCATGCTCCACCACGATGATATATCTATCTGGATTTATTAGCAATCGGATAGTAATAGCAGCCTTTAAATGCTGCTTGACATCTAGGTAACTAGAAGGTTCATCAAACAAGAAAATATCAGCTTTCTGTATGCAAACAACAGCACAAGCAAATCTCTGCAACTCTCCTCCTGAAAGATCTTCAACATTTTGTTCTTTTAGGTGGGTTAAATCAAGTTGCTGACATACAACTGCTTGCGTATTTGTTTCATCCTTTCAGTCCAAAATAGATCCCACCATCATCCCCTTTGCGGCCTTGGGAATCTGATCTACATACTGAGATTTGATAATAGCCTTTAGGTCATCTTCTAGAATCTTGGTAAAGTAATTTTGTAATTCAGAACCATGGAAATATGTCAATATCTCCTGCCAATCAGAAGGATCATCATACTTTCCAAGGTTCGACTTTTGCTTTCCTGCTAAAATTTTTAAAGCAGTTGACTTTCCAATACCATTAGTTCCAACTAATCCCAAAACTTCACCTGGGCGAGGGATGGGCAACCTGTGAAGTTTGAAGGCATTGGCACAATACCGATATGTTGTTTCTTTTTCCAAGTTGCTTGGTAAATTGACAATTGATAAGGCACCAAAGGGGCATTCCTTAATACAAATACCACAACCAATACAAAGAGTTTCAGAAATCCATGCTATTTTGCTCTGGGGTGCAACTTCTATGCATAATTTTCCATTCAAATCACAGGGCAACTTTTTTTGCACTCCTGTCGACATTTCTTAGGTTTATACTTGTCATGGTTGACAATAGCAATTTTCATTAATTTGTCTGCCATAATTGTAACAAAGTAAGAATATCCAGCTCTTCTGGAGAAAACGATTCCTATGCAGCCGGGAGCTCTGGGGCCAACGCAGCTTTTCCCTTCATGTTTCATCCAGACAGCGTGTTCCTACGGCCATTGGCCAAAATGGCGGTGCCCAGGCACCACCTCTCACAAACCAGAAGGTTGTCCACCCATTTTCAAGTATGGTGTTCACTTCAGTTTACCAGAACCTCTGTAGGTGTGGGGGGGATGTCTAGAGAGCACAGGGAATGAGGTAGGAGGGTATTGTGGAACTTGTTAATTAGTATATAGAGCTACAAGGTAGTAGAGATGATGTAGGCTATTCTGCTAGAAATAAGGAAAAGATAGAAATGGGCTGAGAGTGGGGTAATGACTTTGAGGGAGGATGAGAAAGATCAGAATACAGTTTGGGAATTGACAGAGTAAAAGGAAGACGGATGTAGTAAAGACTGGGTTCTTCTCAGCCCAAAGAGCCTGAGAATGAGTTTGCAATGTTGCAGACTGCCACAGGTCGAACCCCAGCAATATGGACATAGCAGACAGATACAACTAATCACTGTGACAGTAAAAATCTATCAACAACACACACAAGCAAACAAACAAAAAAATACATACACTAAGGGACACTGATTCCAAAAACAACAACAGGAAAAATATAAAGGAGTTGGGAAGGTACTGAATTATTACCGCCAAAGTCAAAATGTACCATGGGGGTATGTGCTCATAGCTGACTTCTAGGTGGAGTCACTTCCTAGTTGAGTTTGTTCTGGGAATGAATTTTGGTGATTTCAACTGAAAATGAGATGCCCAGGAGATCTCCCAGTAATTTTCTCCTGTGGAGGGGTTGCAAACATTCACCTTCCCTGCTTCCTGTGAGAACAGACTTCAGGGCCACCCAAGTTGCACTCTTGGGCAGTTTAATGTCTGCCTGCCCAAACTCTTGTCCTACTTCAGCCAGGGACCCAGGAGCCGCTGGGAGTCTTATAGATCCTGGTACAGCTGTAAGGGACACTTGCTGTTCCAAGGAGTGGCTGGCCTGAACTGAACACACCCAGGACCGTTATCGCCCCACTCTTGAGTGTCTTGAGGTCCCCACTTGCCCCAAGAGATCATGTGTGGGGCAGTCTTTACCCCAGCAAGGGGAGGCAGGCTGAGACACCAGCCCAGCAAGACCAGTGTTTGTGGAGGTCTCAAATGCAACCACTAGGGGGCGTGGAAGCCCAGTCCCACTTGGAGTGCCCAGTCCCTATGGGATCCCTTCTGTTTACAGAAAATTATTTTACAACTATTGCTATGACCTTATAGTTCTGTAATATATTCATGTGGTTACTACAGTAATACGTATTTTCTCATGGCATTCCCTAAATAAGTCCAGCTTGGTTATGATATATCATTCTTTTTATATTTTGCTGGAATCTACTAATATCTACTAATTTACTAATATTTCACTTAGAGGACTTTTACTTCTGTGTTTTTGAGTGATATTGGTCTGGTCCTTTATATTAGCATCGCAGTGTGAGTTGGGACATATTCTCTCTTTTTCCATTTTCCAGAAGAATTACAAGAACAGAATGATTGATTCCTTGAAAGTATAGTACAACTTGCTTCTAGGACCATTTGGGCTTGATTTTTTCCCCCCTTTGGTTGAAAATTTCATCAATTTCCTTAATAATTCTAGAATGGATATTTTCTCTACCTTAAAACTGGCACATATTACTGGGGAATAGAACTTGTAAATCACGTAGTGATCCTCTCCATCTTTAATAATGTTTTTCGTTAACCTGTGTTATCTAAATTAATACTACTACGCTAGCTTTCTTTGGCACAATGTTCATTAGGTGTATCATTTTCCCACACCTCTCCTTTCAACCTTTTTTAATTCCTGTGTTTTGGGAATTAAAATGATCCCACACCTCTCCTTTCAACCTTTTTTAATTCCTGTGTTTTGGGAATTAAAATGATCCCATGCAGAAGAAATGCAGTGAAAGCAGCAAAGAACTTGGTAAATCTAAGAAATGGTCAGTACACACAATAACGATTACAGCAACATATAATATGCGAGTTTGGAAGGATGCAACAGAACACTGGGCAACAATAAATTAGAAAGGAGAGACTGGAGTTAGTGTTCCAACACCTTTGCAGTCTTGTGGGAAGGGAATGAAGATGACTTCAGCTCTGTTAAATCTGGGTGGTCAAATGTTCCTGCTTTTGAATTTTATGTAGTGAACTTTTACAGTATCTGCTTTGTCATGTGTGGCACCTTTGAATAAGCTCATACGTAGTTAATCATGGTGTATGAGCAGGGCGCAGTGGTACACCCCTGTAATCCCAGTGACTTGGGAGGCTGAGGCAGGAGGATCACAAATTCAAAGCCAACCTCGGCAACTTAGTGAGGCCTCAAGCAACTTAACCAACACCTTGTCTAAAAAAAAGGGGGGGCTGGGGATGTAGCCCAGTAGTTGGGCATGCCTGGGTTCAATCCCTGGTACAAAAAAAAAAAAAACTTCTCCATGAGAACCCTGGCTTCTTCCTTACAGAGCGTCCTTCTTTGTATATGCTTGGCTTTAAGGAAAGCTACACACTGGAGACTGGCATTGCTTATTTGCTGGTCCTGGCTAAATGCGGGCTCTCAGGTTCAGTTCCTCCAGGTTCCAGCTGGCCGAGATTTAGTCTCACAGTGCTGTGTGTATAAGCACAATGTCTCAAGACAACCCTTCCTTTCATGTTCATTTGTTGTTCACTGAGCCCTATTCTAATTTCGACATGCTTTCAGCCTAACGACACATGTCCAAATCTGTTTTATCCAGGACAGAGATGTTTTGAAAAGGGTTCATCTGGTCCACCATATGCTGAGATGCAATTTGAATGTGCAAAGCTTAAAGCTTAAAGGTGCGACTGTTAAATGTCACGATCATGTTTTTGGCATATTCTAAATGACTGGAACAATTTTGAACCCCAGTATTTTTCTAAGCTTTTGTGCTGTAAAATTTGATGAGAGGGTGGGGACTGTAACTCAGTGGTAGAGATCATGCTTAACATACATAATAAGACCTTGGGTTAATTCCTCAGCACCAAATAAATTAATTTAATAAAACTGTAGGAGACCTCTGAATCTATGTTCATCTAAATTCTTTTTTAAAATCAGGGACAAAAGACACAGTGGCACACAACTGTAATCCCAGCAACTCAGGAGGCTGATGCAGGAGGATTACAAGTTCAAAGCCACCCTCAGCAACTTAGTGAGGCCCTGTCTCAAAATAAAAAGGACTGGAGAAGGGCTGGAGCAGTGGCTCAGGGGTTGGAGCACTTGCCTGGCATGCGTAAGGACCCAGGTTCAAATCCCAGCACCACATACACAACTAAGTGTTGGAGAAACAAAGACCAGATGGAAAAAATAATTGCTTCCAGGCTGAACTTGTCCATTTAAATAAGCTTGGGTCACTGTTGTTTAACCTATGAATCCACCAAATTGTGATATCTAGCAGACTAGATTTCTTCATCTTGTCCATAAACAGATCATAAAATTCTTTGTCCAAAGTCTACTCCAGTCAAGATTCTGTATGCAATATCCTATGAAAGCTTCCAAGACATACTCATGCCAGTACCTGTGACTAAGTACTCTACGGTGATTATTCACAGTGAACCACCATCAGCTCTTAGCACTTTTACCTCTTTTGCATGAGTTTAATAATCAGGTGCAGAACTTCACTGGAAACCAACACCATACCTCTTGGCTTCTGGATTTATGCACCAGTCTTTCTTCCATGTTTGACAAGGGACCCTCACTCATGAAAGACTTCTTGCATCATTTCTCAAAGATCACTGCATACGTTTCTGAGGTCATTTTGGTACCCTGGGCGATAATGTCTCTCTTTTTTATTTTTTTTTTAAGAGAGAAGGACAGTGAGAGAGAGAGAGAGAGAGAGAGAGAGAGAGAAAGAGAACCAATTTTTATTGAGTTTTTCACATGGCTTTTGTTGCTCCAACACTTAGCTGTGTACGTGGGTGCTGGGGTTTGAACCCGTGTACTCATGCATGCCAGGCAAGCGCCGCAACCACCACCCACCACTCCAGCCCCGATAATGTCTCTTGATCTGGTAACTTAAATTAATTTAAATTGCCGAGTGCTCTTTCCACATCTTTCTTCCTATCCTAAGCTCCAGCTCTGTCTTCATGATGTTCTAACCTGACCAAATGCAAGTTCTCTGTGATGGTGATGAAGCAAAATAGGAAACTGGGATTCTTGCTTTCCTTCCGCTGCCTGGTAACATACCATCTGCTCAGATCCCTTTTTATTCATCTCGATCCAAATCTGGGTTTACATTGACCTTTTTCTGTCTCTAGCATTTAAATCTCAACCATTCTGGATTTTAGTCTCTTACACTACTCTCTAATGGTCCAGGTTAATCTTCTGGAAAATTTCCATCACCTTCCAACTTCCATTCAGGTGCTTGGAAAATCTGAGCTTATCTGAGCGCTACCCACGCAGTCACTCAATGTCCTCGCTCAAAGTCCTCCCTGTCCTTCCCATCCAGGGCACCGCCTGGCCCAGTGTTGGGCTCGTCTGGAATTTCCCAGGGGCACTTAACCTCTCACTAAGTTGCTTAGGGCCTTGCTAAGTTGCTGAGGCTGGTTTTGAACTTGCAATCCTCCTGCCTCAGGCTCCTGAGCTGCTGGGATTACAGGTGTGCTCCACCATGCCCAACTCAACTGGCAATTTCAACAAGTGAATCAATACAGAAAGAAGTACAAGCTTAGAACCTCCTTATTATTTAGTCTTCCCATGATCATATACTACATTTTGACATACCAACTTGTGATAAATTCTTATTACTTAACAATTAAATTGATGTTCTTTTTTCCATGTGTATAGAAGTCATCCTCTAATAAAGATTGTTCTCCTTGAAGGAAGGAGTCAAATTGCATCTTCCATAGCTTGAATCCTAGGCATAACCAGATGATTGATAAACATTTAATTCACAAATAAATGAAGAAGCAATATTTTGAGTTATTTAGAGAGATTTTTTTTTACCTAAAAATGTTAGTAATTCACAGATTTCTGGGCACAAGCTCTCTATCTCTTTTTAAGAGAGCAAAACAGTGAGACAGAGAGAGAGAGAGAGAGAATCAATTTCATTTAGTTTTTCATCTGGTTTTCGTTACTCTGACGCTTGTGTACATGGTGCTGTGGTTAGAACCCACAACCTCATACATTCCAGGCAAGTGCTATAACCATCGAGCCACTGCTCCAGCCCCTCACGAGCTCTTTTAAGGTGCAACTTTGTCATAGCTTTCATATTTAATTCTGTTACTTGTTATGAAAGCAGGAAGTTTAGTGATTAGAACGTAGATTTTGTGTTTGGATACACATAACTTTGTTTGAATTATGGCAGTATGGCAGACAAGCTGTGAGGCTTTAGGTAGGTTATTTAGCCTCTCTGAACCTCAAAAATTTCATTGGTAAAGTGGGGCTAATCATAGTGTCCGCCTCAAAGAGTTGTTGGGAGGCTTCCATGAGATGATGAGTGTCAAGTACGGAGCACATGGGAACCACACGGGAAAGCTGATTAATATTTGCCTGTCTGTGCCACTCATCACCATCCTGTTCCCTGGGGAGATGGAAGTGGGAAAGGAGTTCACAGCCTGGTAAAGTCAAAAGCCACCTAAGTGAACAAATGTGTCATCATGTACAATGTGCTACAGGGCTATGGATGATGGGACAATTCATTTTGCCTGGATAATCAGGGAGGGCTGCTGCAAGGTGCTGGCGTCTGAGTTGCAGATTGGGCAGGGGGCTCAGGGGCGGGCTTAGAGTTGTCCTGCGTCATCTGCTTGGGGAATGGATCATGCAAATGGCTTATAAGGCCAGAGGTGCTGGCAGTGTGGCATCTTGTGTAGCTTGTTTTTCTTTTGTACACATTTTCATGTGTTGACACGCCTTTGTGTGATTCCATCACAGTTTGCGTGTGATTCCCCGACTGAATAGTTTCTAATACTGTCCTCTTATAGACTCTAAGTCTTTGGAGGCAAGAAACATGTTTTCCTTCATCCAGAGAGTAGCTGGCATGTGGTAGGCTAAGTAATGTTTGATGATCAGTGAATGCACCCTTCTGACTGACGGCTGTACCATGTGCTGGCTATGAGACCAGTCACCCTCTGCACTTGGGTGCTTCTGTCTGTAAAGAGGGTTCCATACCATGGGCAGAACTGAGCGATTTGATGCCCAGTACCTGAGCACATTAGAAGTGGCACCATTCAGGTGTGACTGGTGTGCTGTTGGGTCTGGGAGACTGTGGCAGGACGAAGCCTGGGCGTTCTGCTGCAGTTGTTGACAGGAGGAGGTTTCAAAACTCTGCCAATGGGCTAGAGCAATGGCTCAGTGGTTACAGTACCTGCCTGGCATGCATAAGGACCCAGGTTCAAACCCCAGCACCACATACACAACTAAGTGTCAGAGCAATGAAAACTAGTTGAAAAACTAAATAAAATTCCCTCTCTTTCTCTCTCTAACTGTCCCTCCCCTCTCTCTTTAAAAAAAACCAACCAAACAAGAAAACCTCTGCCAATGCTGAGTTGAGACCTGTCAGCTGATAAGCAGTTTCTATTTGATAACTGAAGATGCAGTTCAGGAAGGAAGGGTACCTGGGACTGCTGCCTACCCTCCCACCTATCTCAGACTCCTCAGTGACAGTGCTCATAGGTGTCACTAACTCAGGGAGGCCTGGAGTTCCCCACCTCCTCCTGCCTGCTTGGCTACACTGTGAAACTGGAGCTAAAACTTCTGTCTTATCATCCGTTGGGTGGAGAAGAGTCACCCAGAATGTGACTCATCCCTGGAGCTCACCTAAGTATGTCTAAATAGTAAAACAGTGGGGGAGGGGTGGCATCTAGATAGAGAAATTCCAGGCCCTGGAGTCCTGGGAGGCCATAAATTATAAGGAAAAAATGAACTAGTCATTTTTTTTTCTTTGGTGGAGCTAGGGAGGGAACCCAGGGCCTCACACATGCTAGGCAAGTGCTCCACCACTAAGCCACACCCTTAGTCCCATTTTTAAGGTTTGGAGGAGAGGAAATTGAAAAAGTTAAAAGACAGCTGTTTTCAAATACACCAGATATAGTTCACACGTGGCTTTTCGGCTGGGACCTTCTGGAAAGTCATTTGTTAACTTTACTCCTTTATTCACTTACCTGGTGAATATTCCCAGGGCCCTCATGTGTTAGCTTTTTTGCTGCTGCAACCAAAAGACCTGACAGGAGCAATTTTGGGAGGGAAAAACTGTATTTGACAGCAGAGTTTCAGAGCTCTCAATCCATAGACAGCTGACTCCATTGCTCTGGGCCCAAGCTGAGGCAGAGCATCATGGTGGAAGGGTATGGTGAGGGAAAGCAGCTCAGAACAAGGCAGTCAGGGAGCAGAGAGTTCTGCTCAGCAGCAGCAAAATACAAACCCCAAACACTCCCCCCAGTGACCCTGCCCACAGCTATCACCCAGGTACTGCGTCAGCGGGTTAATGCCCTGCTTAGGTTAAGGCTCTTGTAACCCAATCATTTCACCTCTAAGCTTTCTTGTGCTGTCTCACATGAACTTTGGGGGCATACCTCATGTCTAAACCATAACACCACGACTGCAGGAAGAAAGGGCAGCTTGGTTTTATTTCTTGCTGCCTCTCTGGGCCGCTATGGTAGGTAGCTGGCTGGGAAAGGTATAAGTTTAGCAGTGAGGAGAGATAACACCAGAAAGGCAGGGCTAAGCAACACGGCTGTGAGGAGTAAATTGTCAAAGAAACTGCGAATTGAAACTTGAAGTCTGAGTGACAATGTGGCCAAGAACTTGGAAGAAGATGCTCTAGCCCAAACCAGGGAGATTGGTCCAAAGCCAGCAGAAATTCCAGCTTTACAGGTATGGGTGTTTACCAGCGGCCTCAACGGGCCTTTCTGCCATATTTCTGAGGCATGTTCCATTCTTAAAACCCAAGACCTGCCCAACTCAGCCAGGATCCACCTGCCTGAAGGTTTCGGAGGGCACAGGCCTGGAAGCTGCCACGGTGGATTTAAGTAGCCAGAGTCCTGCTGGGCACTGGTCCAATGCACAGAGTGGGAGATGGACAAGCAAGCCAAGGACTCAGAGCCCCAGGAAGACCTGGATGCTGTGAGCACAGGCCCCTGCTCTCTTAGCTCATCACTACACAGAGCTCTGCATGATTTGACGAAAGAAGCCCCACAGTGCCATGTAAGTCCATAGGGGGCTTAGAGAAGATTTCCTGGTGGAAGTGACATCTAAATTGAGACACGGAAAACAGGAAGGAGCAGACTTCCTTAGACTCTACTAAGGTATAAATGTCTCTAAAAGAAAGAAAGTGGGCATTTAACTGGTGGTGTATAAAGGCCTTTCCAGATGCTCCCCAGCTTTGGAGTCAGGTGCTCCCCAATTGGAATTCCTGTTCTGTCCTTTCCAGGCAGAGCCCTGGGCAAGCACCTCCCAGAGCCTGGGTTTCCTCTGAAAAAGGAAGTCTGCCTGCACCTGCTTCCAAGGACGAAATGGGACCACTTACCTAGAGTTGCTGTGTTTGCCTGTGAACACTTTCAGAGTCCTCGCAGGGCACAGAAACTGCCTGAGTCTTTTTGGTGAGTGCAACACCTAGCAACCACAGTTGCCTGCACACAGTAGGTGCTCAGTAAACACTGCCCACGATTTCTGGCCCGTCCTTCGGAATCCGGGCTCCTGTGATTGCAAAACTTCCCCCTCCACCTCGCCCCGCTGTAGGCCCTTTAGGGGCGGGATGACCCTGTTAAAGACGTCCGGAACGTAGTAGGTGCTTGTGCTGCGGCCCTGTTGGGTCTTTGGACAAAGGTTGTTGGGGTCAGGTTGTGAGGCACACTAACTTGCTCTGCGTTTAACTGGGGACGCCGGGGTTAGCGCCCCGGGGTTCCAGAGACAGAATGCAGGGGCCCGGGGTCCGCGCCAGCTTTTCAGTCGGAGGACGTGGGCCGATGCGCTGCGCCTTTAAGGAGTCGAGGCGGGCGGGGCGCCGGGAGTGAGAGCTGCGCGGGCGCGAGCGCGGCGGCGGGGTCGAGCCGGGGATCTGGGGACCGAGGGCTGGGCCCAGCGGCGGGACCGGGCGGCTGAGGTCGGTCAGGTGAGCGGAGCGGCGGGTGAGCACCCAGGAGAGGGATGGGGGCTCCCCAGTGGCCTTGTGACCTGCCCCTCCTGCGGCGTGCTGGGTGCACAGGGGTCCTGGACCCGCGCCTCCCTTTCTGGTCCACTTCCCCGTTGTGGCATCAGCCCTCCGCCTTGGTGCTTGGAATGGTTTGAGATTCCCAAACCTGGGTCCATCTCCTTCACCACCACGCGTCCCGGCCGGAGCTGCCAATCTCTCCTTAAGCCCAGGAACCAAGTGAGGTCGCGATGGGTCCCGCATCCCCCTGCTACTCCACCGCCCGCACCAGCCCGGGTCTCCCAGTTCCTGGAGGGTTTTAGTCCTGTACTCCGTTGCCTCCCACTGCCTGGAGAAAGGCCACAAGTCGCTCTCCCAGACACGTTCCATGTCACCTGCCCCGTATCGCCCCCCGACGTCCATTCCCCCCCCCCCAAGATCTCACTCCGCTAGCGCCTCTCCCCAGCAGCCTTGCAGCAGCCCTTATCCCATCCTGCCCCAGCTCCCTCGCCCTTGCTCCAGGTGCCTCCCGAAACCCAGTAGCCTACGTGCTGGTCCACCCACCCTGACAGCCGGCTGCCCGCCGGCAGCCCAGGCATCCCGCCTACGCGGACCCAGGTTTCCTGGCTGCCTTAGAGACGCGGGTTGTGTAACGTGGGCTGCAGGGTAAGCACGTGCATGATTTGCGTCCCAAGCCTGCAGCCGAGTGGGAAGTCCACATTGAGTCGTGGAGGAGGAAGGTGGCAGAGGCTCCAGGGGCCATGCATGGGGTGGGGGATATGTCTCTTGAACCTTTTTGTACCCCAGGAGTTGGGTGGTGAAGAAGAGGAAATAGGAGGGTCCTGGGCTAGCTGAAACCTGGAGTCCAGCATTTGTTTCACCCCCTCACCTGCTCAGAAATCTCTAATGGCTGTCTGCACCTGGCTGCCAATTAAACATAATTTACAATTAGCCGCCGTCTTCTGTAATCCCAGCAACTCCGGAAGCTGAGACAGGAGGATGCAAGTTGGAAGCCAGCTTGGGCAACTTAGGGAGACTGTCTCAAAATAAATAAATATATAAAAAGAACTAGGCATGTAACTCAGTGGTAGAGCACCCCTGGGTTCAATCCCCAGCACCAAAAAGCAAAATGAAACAAAAACGAAAGAGGGCTTAATTAATAATAGCTGACATAGAATAAATAAGTTCAGGATGCCAGGTGGTAAGCCCCTTAAAAAGATTTCAGGCCTTACTGCCCTCAGTTGCCCCATGAGGTGGTTGCCACTTTCATGTCCATTTCACAGAGGAGATAGATGAAGCTTCCAGGGGTGGTCTTTTCCTAGGACACAGTCTGACCTCAGATCCCACACTCTGAATCACTAGACTTTTTACCCAATGTTAAATTCTTATCGATATTTTTCTCTTAATTTTTCTTTTTGCAAATTTTTTTGTGTGCTGGGCATTCAACCCAGGACTTCATGCATTATCACCTTTTTTATAATATAGGAAATTGGAAATAACCTGTGTTCTTAAAGCCAATTTTCTTTTCTAAAATTAGAAAATTAGCTACATCTGGCGATGTAGCTTAGTGGCAGAGTACTTGCCTAACTTGTGTGAGGCCCAGAGTTAATCCCCAGCACCACAAAAATTAATCAATTAAAGTTCACAGACTGCCAAGGGGTTTTCAGTACTCTGTCCTCCAGATCATGGCAGCCCAGAGAAAAGAAGGGACTTGCTTGAGGTCACAGAACTGGAACATAACAGGGCTGGAATGCAAATAGGGTTCTGGGATGGTTAATGGGGAACTGTTGGGCTCCCTCTGCTGCTCTTGTCCCTTAGCCCAGGCCCCTGGAGTCCATTCCCTCCCTCCCAAGCAAGCAACCGCACTTCTTCCCCACGGCTGCCTTTGCCTAAGCCCTTCCTCCCCTGGGATGTCCGCCCAGGAATCTGTGATGTCTAACTTACTGCACCCTCTGGTGCAGCTCAGCAGCTCCATAGATCACTCCAGGAACGCTTCCCTGATTTCTCCCCTGTCCCCAAAAGAAAGCTTTTCCTGCCTCCCGCCCCCGTGTTGGCATTTGGAAAGTGCTATCTGTGCATCTGTCTTGTCCCCTTGAGTGCAGTTGTGCTGGCAGGAGCAGAAGTGCTCCCCAAGGTCCCTCTCTCCACCTGCCTGTTCAAGCCCGAAGTCAGAAAGACAACTGAGAAAGCTAGAAGACCATGGGGGATGGAGTGGTTGCTAAAATCAAAATAGGCCCAGGATTTCTGAACCCTGCAACACCAACCCCACTCCACCCCCAGCTTCAGCCTGATCTCAGGGAGAATGGCTCCGCCTGGTACCCACCATCGTAAATGTTTGCTTTTGTTTATAACACAAAGGATTTCCACCACAAAATCGGACAGAGTGGGCCCCCACTCTCCCGATTACCACTTGGTAGCTGTGTGTCCCTGGACAAGTTACCTAACTTCTCAGGGCCTCAGCTTTTGGAAACGGTAGCTGCTTCTGAGGACAGTGGTGATTAGCTAAAATAATGCACAGGGCCCAGTGTGTGGTACACACTCACTAAACACCAGCCAGCTATTATGAAGAGCAGCGGTAGTTGACCACTACTTTGAATTACAATTAAACGGCTCACACAGACCCTTCTTAGAGGCAGGCAAGGGAGTTTGGGCCAAGCAGAAGTAACCTTCTTTGTGTTCGGTAAGGCCGGCCACGGGAAAGCTGCTGGATGATGAGGTTAAGTTTCCATTCTTTTTTTTTTTTTAAGTTGCTTAGGGCCTTGCTAAGTCTCTAAGGCTGACTTTTTTTTTTTTCAAAGAAAGAGGGGACAGTAAGAAATAATCAATTTTTATTTAGTTTTTCACATGGCTCTCGTTGCTCCAAGACTTCGTTGTGTACGTGGTGCTGGGGTTTGAACTCACGTACTTGCGCATGCCAGGCAAGCGCTGTAACCACTGAGCCACCGCTCCATTCTTCCTGGCTAATCTCCTGGAGGCCAGAAACAGAGTTGACAGGAGCGGGGAGGTGATAAAACCCTCTTTCCTCATTTTGGTTCACTCGCTGGCCTTTATCACTGCCAGAGTCAGAGGACAGGGAGAGGGTGGAGTCCAGTGAAATGGCCCAGGTTGCTGCTCCATCCTAGTTGCACATTAGAACTTCTTAGGGATTTTTTTTTTTAAGTACCGCTGCCCTGGCTCTGCCCTAGACCAGCTGAATATGAGTGATCTCTGGGGCAAGGCCCAGGGACTGGAATTTTGTAAAAACTCCCCAGGGGATTCAAATGGATTGAGAAGAACTGCCTTCAGACTGTGTACTTGCCTAGCACACCCAAGGTCCTTAGCCCTGAAAAAAAAATGTGCACTTAAAAACCCTTGCACACTGCAAGACAGTGTTTCAGTGGTGGATTGAGTGGGTGGCTACAGTGTTCCCACACGTTTACCTCAATGATGAGGTTGGGGTTGGAGGGGACCAAGTTCCTTTGTTCTAGAAGAATTCTTAGCCAGGGACACTTTCCTCCCCCTGTGGACATTAAGCAGTGTCTGGGGACATTTCTGATTGTCAGGACTTGTGGGTAGCATAGTAGGTAGATAGAGGCCGGTCATGCTGCTAATCGTCCTGCAATGCACAAGACAGCCCCCACACTGAGAATTATTGGCCCTGTTGTCACTTGTGCCACAGTCAAGAAACCTGGTCCACACCTGGTTTTCACAGCGTTAAAGTCCTTTTTGTCCTTGCATGTCGTTGCCTCTTTACAGATGAAGCCTCGAGAAGCCCTCTGGACCGCAGTCCAACCTTCCCTGTCCCAGAGCTGATGGCACTTGGGTTTGTCCTAGGCTTCAGCAAACTGCTGATTCAGGGAAGCAGATGGCTGGGGAAGGTGCGAGCCAGGGTTCCGATCTGCTGCAAACTGTATCCTCATCTTGTTAAGTCATTACCTAAAGTGTCAGCAGCCTTTCCCTGAGGCAGGCTCCAGGCGCTGTGGCTGTTTAACTCCTGGCTTGGATGAGCCTCCCAGACTGGCACGCCAACCCTATATATGACGGCTGAGTGATAGGTGAGACCCCTGAGGATAGAGACAGTGGCATAGATGCTGCCCACAGGGCACTCAAGCATCTGAATAGCCCCTGAGCAGGGCAAGGCGGAGGACAGAGGTGTGGCAGGGCCACCTGACTATCATGAGGGTGGGGAGTTCAATATCTTCCCTATCTGCCAGTCACCACTCTGAACCTGTTCCTTGTACTATCTCATCTTCTCATTTCCTCCCCACACTGAAGTTCTAAGAGGTGAAATGACTTTTCAAGGTCTCATGGCTGGCTAGTGGCAGAGCAGAGACTGAACCCAGGTTCTTGAAGTGCAAAACTGAACCCTCAGAGAAGCATTTGCAGATGGTAATGCCGTGGCGGTAACAGCTGGGTCTGGTAGATGAAAGGAGCTCTCCAGGAAGAGAGGAGCCCATCCTCTAGATCCCTGGAGGTGTGGAAGGCCACAGAGTGGCCAGGGTTGCAGATCTGTACAGGGAAGGAAAGAGGTGGGAGAAGATGGGGAGTGATAGAAGAAAATGACACTTGAGAGATGGAAGGCACCAAATCAAAACTGGCCTTGTCCCTCATGCTGAAGGCCACAATGAGTCCGTCACTGCTGAACTGGGGCAGAGAGAGAGAATGCTGTGTGATGTTGGGTAGCTTGCTTAACCTCTCTAGGTCTCAGCTCCCCATCTGGACTGGCACCTGTAACCCTGCTGCTCTGATGAGGAATGTTCATTGTATCAGTGGCCACAGGAACAAAGTAAAGGAGCAGCCCTCATTGACACTGGCTGGGCAGCCTGTGAATTCATGGCTTGTTTCCTCACTCTCTGAGCCGCTGGTGGTATTTTGACTTTCCATCCTGTTGTTTGGTATTTGCCAAATGCCACTAAGGGCAAGGCATAGTGGGTGATAAGGATTGTGACAGACCCTGTGATGTGGTTAGACTTGATGTGGAGGAGCTGGCAGTCATG